>JAUNZO010003910.1:0-38165 GCA_031894775.1 Chloris gayana | reverse complement strand
AGCTTTAAGGGCAACCTCATTGTATAAGGACTGGGTAGTCTTTATACTGGGACTCATAATAGGTGAAGAAATAGTTATAGTCGGGTTCACAATGTTAGAGTAAAAAGTGGGCTTCACAATCAATATAAAACTTAGCTATGGAGAGAATGTGAGTGGCTGCCATGAAAGAGAAGTAGAGGAAGGAGGGAAGAAAAATGATTTTTTATTCTTATAGGCAGCCCATATGCATATGTGTGACTTTAGCCATTAATGTTATATAGACTACCTATGTAATGTATAAGGACTACCCTAAAGACTGTATTTATTGTATAAAGACCACCTTTTTCACACATTGGGGACGCCCGCTACCAACACTACTAGTAGTACGGTGCAGTGCTCCAACTGGCTCCTAGTGCTATATGGGGATTAGCCTTTTACAGGGCAGGAATACTCTTAGTGCAGTGAATTAACACAGCCTAGCCCCAGGGTGTGTTCGTTTCAGAGGTCTAAACTTTAGAGCTGTCACATCAAAAAGAATTTTACTATTTAGGAGTAGTAAATAAAGTTTAATTATAAAATAAATTAACCCCTATACTAATTTACGAGACGAATCTAATGAGGTTAATTAAGTCATGATTAGAAGACGGTTACTATAGCATCACTTTAGCAAAACATGGATTAATTAAGCTCATTAGATTCATCTCAAAAAATAACATCAATCTGTAAAAGGGTTTTGTCATTAAATTGATCGAAATATTCATAAATAATAAGATTCTCTCGACGTGACGATCTGCTAAATTTTAGAGGCAGGAAACGAACAGGCCCCAGCAGCAGTTGGCATATCACAGTGACAGTTCACTACCTACAGGAGTAGCAGTATACTCTAGTTCTATGGTAGTGGTAGCAGTATGTGAGCAGCCTAGGTAAGTAGAGCTCCGTGCTCTCTGTCCCGGGAGGACGCAGCGTGGCTTGAGTTCTGCTGCGGCTGCCTGACGAGACGAGGGCAAAGGGATGGGGCAAATGGACACTGGATATTCCCTTCCCCTTGGTTCTGATGAACCACGAGGACCAGGTCGCGCTTACGGCCCTTGGTTACTTCAATTTTCCAGGTAGTTTTGGTGTCAACTGCCGCTCTGAAACTGCAAGTCAGTTGCCTGAGTAAGACCGTTTAGCTGACTTCTCGCTACGATGCGGATATGTATGGCCGCCGTAGTTTAGTTGACTAACAATGCGTCTTATTACCGGCCGGAGGTATTCTCCGGGCCAGTGCCATGAATTTGGTCTGACCCAAACTCTAGGAAGCTAGCAGTATTACTTTGTACCACAACTAAATCTTTTCAGATGCTGAGATATCTTACTCTGATCCTGAAATCCTTGGCATCGAGTTCTCGGGTCTCCATGTTTTATTTTCATAACCTCTAGGCTCTAGTACAATAACCACGTGCCACTCTATTACCGAAGCAACTGATCCTCGCTTTCTTGCGCGACCGGATATCTCCTGTGCTTAACGCAGCACCTGACCACGAACGTGACGTATGCAGATCCGATACAGCAAGCACTCTGGAAGAAGAGGGTTGTGGATGGACGAAACTTAATTAATTCGTTGTTTGACCGGGGAAAATAGTAAAGGTATAATCCCTCCCAGTGACGACGGATGGATGCATGGGTGAGGAGAGGCTGTCTACGACAACGAAACATGTGTTGTCATTACGATATAAGATACGGAAGTAGGTAGTTATAGAGAGGCTTAGGCGTAGGTGGCACCACACTAAAACCACTTTGGATGGATGGATGGATGGATTACTCCATGCACATGGCTACTATACTAATGATGAATTTGCTTACTGTATTAAACGGAACCGTAGCCCGTGCACGGCAGCAGCAGATTCATCAAGAACTCCTGTTCAGGCAGGGCCCAACTGGCCACAAAAGCGCGCCTTTTCCATTTATATATATCCCTCCACCCTCGCCCCCACCACATCGCACCCCCACAGCTTCTTTTTCTCTGAATCGGATAGAGAGAGCTCGAGCTCCAACTCCATCCCAGTGAAGGAACCGGCAGCAGAGAGAGAGGGAGATGGAAGGGGCGGTGGCCGTGAACGGCAACGGCAAGGGTGGGTCCCGGTTCAAGCGGGTGTGCGTGTTCTGCGGCAGCAGCTCGGGCAAGCGGAGCAGCTACCGGGACGCCGCCGTGGAGCTCGGCAAGGAGCTGGTAATAATTCAGCAGTAGCAAGCTTTGTTCAGTTCAAATCATGGGTTGGTTAGTTGATGCCTGTTAATTCCTGGTGTGCGATCAGGTGGCGCGGAAGTTGGATTTGGTGTACGGAGGCGGCAGCCTGGGGCTCATGGGGGAGGTGTCGGAGGCCGTGCACAAGGGCGGCGGCCATGTCATAGGGTCCGTCTCGTCTCCTGCTTTCTTCTCCTCATTCCTGATTAATTATTGTTCCATGTGGAAACTTGCTGATACACGATGGTTCGGGCAGCGTGATACCGACGAGTCTGATGGGCAAGGAGCTGACCGGGGAGACGGTGGGCGAGGTCCGGGCCGTGACGGGCATGCACCAGCGCAAGGCCGAGATGGCGCGCAACTCCGACGCCTTCATCGCCCTGCCCGGTAACCATCAGCTTCTCTGCTCTCTTGGCTCTCTCTTGCAATCAAGGCCATCATCAGCTCACGGCACGGGCAATCTGCTGGTGCAGGCGGGTACGGGACGCTGGACGAGCTCCTGGAGGTGATCGCGTGGGCCCAGCTGGGCATCCACAGCAAGCCGGTAAGTAGAGCTCCATCACCTCTGGACCACCACGCCTCTCGCATGGATCCATGATGCATTCTACATTTCTACTGATTGGGCGCGACTGCTGCAGGTGGGCCTGCTGAACGTGGACGGCTACTACAACCTGCTGCTGGCGTTCATCGACAAGGCGGTGGACGACGGCTTCATCAAGCCGTCCCAGCGCAACATCTTCGTCAGCGCGCCCGACGCCAGGGGCCTCGTCCAGAAGCTCGAGGTAATCGATTACTGTCTCTTCCTTTGCCTTGATCGCGCACGTTCTTCCCGGCCGGAAAAGGTAGCCGGCGTTGCCTGCCCGCCCCGGCGCGGGGGCGAGCTGTTTTGTTGGCATTGGTCCCCCGGCTGACTTGGTCCAGGCACGCGCGCGCGCCCTTTGCCTGACCCGATCCATCCACCACCGCTCTGTCTCTCCTGTCCTCTGCTCAAGTCACGCTCGCCTGGACTGCACGACTTCCCTTCCTTTCCTGTGCGCCACGGCATCCATCGATTGCTGCCAACTTTCCACAGTACTGCCATGCTTTTACTAAATTTTTTCGCGATAAGCCATGCTTTTTCTTACTATTATTAGACCACGACACAAGGTTTGACGACGGCGGCAGCGATTAACTGTCTACTTCCGCGCGCTTGGTTCCCGTTGAATTGACGAAAAACATGCCGTGCTTAATGCGTGCAGGAGTACGAGGCGGCGCAGGACGAGGACCCCGCCGCGCCCAAGCTGCGCTGGGAGATCGAGCAGGTCGGATACAACTCCGCCCTGCAGGCCGAGATCGCGCGCTGATCACTTGTGTGCTTCTCCGTCGTCCATCCACAAAAATATCTACTCCTAACTACGTACCTACTAGTAGAGATGACAAGATTATTAAGGGGGCCTAGGCCTGCTGCTGCACCAATGAAGAAGGAGCGAAACATACGGCAGATGTTGTCTTTTTGACCGTGCGTTTTGCTCCTGGTGACTACTAGTAGTATATTACCAGCTTCTTGTAATGGCTATTGGCCCGTACGTAGCTGCAGGTTATTTTAGTTGCCCTCGCCCCCAGCCCCGCCTCGATCATGTATTTCGCTCAATTGTACCTAGTTTCCTCAGTAGCGGGAGCTGGTAATGCAATTAACCACCGCCTACAATTTGGTGGGAATTATCCATCATTCTTGCCATTCTAATAAATATACTCCCAGCACGAAGTAACTTGTATTTGTAGCTGAATTCTCCCAACCGCGCGCAATATACATAGTGTCATGCCGCATCTTGATAGCCTTAACTCGATCTCCAGGACCTCAAACCTCTGGTGCTCCTTTCTGGGTGCCACAAAACCTATTGTTTAAAATTGCGGCAACAGAACATGAAGATAAAGCAGTTGTATTTCGCGTGACGTGCCAAACCATGCGCACCAACCAACAAATACCTGCTACAGTCGCGAGAGCTTAAGCGTGGTGTGTGGTCACGACCAACCAAACAGTAACTCCCCCTCCACCTCCATGTGGATCTTGAGAGGCTGGAGGAGATACACAGCATATAACGAGAGTATATTTTCAAATAAGACTTTTATGATACAAACCCCGACTGCTTCATCCTTCACCATTTTGTGTCGTCTTCGTGGGTTGTGAGGATAAACTCGCTAACACCTTCAACGACACTGAAGATCTTGAAGATGAATTTGAACGAAACCGAACATGGGCCTGCATCTACAGCTGAGAGACCGACACTTGGAATCAAACTTATTTCTTGGAGGATGATTGCTACCCGGAGGAGCATCGGGTGCTTCAGCAGAACCCGTGCCATTTTTGGAAATGCCTTGTATTTTATGCTTGAGGTGCATGATCTGGAGGGAGAGGAGGTGCGAGCTGTCCTCAAGTTTGATCTAACCAATCATACATTGTCGGTGCTGACTGCACCTGAAGACGCCAACCATGATACAGGTAGGGTTTTGCCTTAGCTAGCTCCGCGGAGGGACGAGTATGATGATGATGGAGAAGCAATTGAAGACAACAACCTGTCTGTATGGGTTTGGAGTGACTCGGAATGGAGGCTTCTTGCTAATATTGATTTGGAGGTAGTCCTCCTCTGGGTGCTATTCCTCCGACGACATTGCCATCGGTAGCCGATTTCTTCGAGAGGGGTTTCTTTATAGGGAGTCGACTCTTTTCTTTGAGGCCGGTGACATAGTTTTTATTGTTGATATTGAGTCTTTGGAGACATTTGATGTTGGACCAAGCTCACACTTGCAAACTAAAAATCAAAATCTATGTACCGCATGCACTTTATATGTGTATACATGTATGGTAAATAACAGATTATGTGAACACATTAGCATGCAAAATATTAATATTGATATTCTGAGCAGGTATGATAGGATGAGTATTAGTAATTGTAGCATTACAACCCCGTATATGTGTATGCCTACTCAACGTAAAATAGTTATTCAAAAGAATATCGATAAAAATATAATTAATCACCAAGGCTCAATATGGTTACTTCATATGGTGCATGTAACGTATATCCCCTTGAGATGTTATAAAGTTGTTTATACTGTTATATGCTTGGGATTATTTTTCTAAAGAGAAACAAATATGTTACATCTAAGTGTTTACAAGCAGTGAAAGAATTGAATGAAATATGGTATAGTCGAACATCTCAGTTTATAGCCAAGCTATATATGTCTTCCATTTGAGTAACAAGAAATTCTGAATGCTTGATATCTAAATAAAATGGTTTAATCCGAGACTTTAATTTATAGGCCTGATAGGGTTGCTACAAAACATGCGGATACACAAGTTAAATGGGGAAGAGAAGACAAATGAGTTATAAAGTAAATATCTGAGATTGGTAATAAAATGAGCGGTAGAGTAATTGTGAATCAGAGATTTTTTTTCTATTTAGTCGTACATCTAAGATATTTAGGCATGGACATTGTGACTATACAAATAAAAATGTAAATTTACACTTTCATTATTGATAATAGATTTTATGTTAGTAAAACTCCATTAAATGAAATCAAAATGAAAGGAGGAAGCACAGGGTTATGAATAGAAAAAAAGACGGATTTGTAACAAATTAAAAATCAGATAGCAACCACAAATTAAAAAACTGGTGATATTTTGATATGAAATAAACAAATAACATCTTAAAAATGTTAGTTATCATCAAAGAGCTAAACTTTTGCTATCATCTTGTTGCGGAAGTCGTTACTAGTACGGGACATCTTTTTTGAATAACAACACTCTTTTAGCTAGGAACAGCGCTCACGTAGTACCGTTTGCATTGATGGTGTACGTACGTACATATACACATCTGGAGTTGACGGCGCTTATAGTCCCTTTTTTTTTTTTGCAGCGAATAATCGTTGCAGGCGTGCTGGTGTGGATTTGGTCGCGTCGTGCACCATACACATACATGGGTCCGGGTTTGATTAGTCCTCCCCTGCACGTACCGATACTTTAGACGCCCCAAAAGAGGAGGTACGCATCCAGCCAGGGAGCTACGCGGCAAGTACGGCGGGCGGCTGAATTGATCAGCGCGTGGGGGTACTGGTACGGTACGTGTTTGCTTACTCTGGTTGCACAGGGCACCCCGTACGCGTAGTCGGAAAGAAAGGAGGAGGAGCCAATTGTTGGTGTGGTTCGTGGCTAGGGTGGCGAATGGAGGGGCGTGTTGGCCCGTACGCGCGCGTGCCGGAGGAGCAGGCGGCTCGTTGATCACGTTGCGGTGTACGGAGTACGTGCGTGCCCGCGACTCTGCTCCGGGGGAACAGTTGGTCTCAGCGGCCGCCACGACCGCGCGCCCGGACGGCATGGACCCGGGAAGTCAACTAGTACCGCTTCGCCGGCCGGGCAGCGCAGTGCCTGCCGCTCCGTTTTCGTATAATCGGTACCGGGGCTGCCAAAATCCTGGCTTCTTTGCACCGTGGCTGCTTCAAGCCTTGAACCGGCGCGCACGCAATCTTCCCTCTCTGTTTTGGGAGGTCCCTTTCTTTCTTGAGAAATTTCCTTCTATACCATTAGAAAAACTTCCAATCCTTTGTGTACCATCAAAAAACTTCCAATCCCTTGTGTACCATTGCTTTAATTTTCCATGTCCCTCAGTACCATCGCCGTTAACTTCTGCACTAACGGTGTTAACATTGTGGTAAAAAGACCTTTTTACCCCTCATGCAATTGCATGGTATATTTTTTCTCTTTACCCTGTATACCACTGACGAATTTTCCTGAGCATTACATAACGAGGCATCCGGCTAACTGAACATATTTTATAAAAAAAATACACAGGCTCAAACAAGTGGAACAAGATCACATAGGGCAGTATGTTTTATGCAAAAAAAAGAAATCAGGCTTGTTTGCTAGTCCATGCTACAGACAACCACACACAAACAAAAAAATAGGCACAAATGCAATAGAGAAAAGACGATTGGATACTAACCCTATGTAATCTTGTTCCTCTTGTTTGAGCCTATGTATTTTTTTATAAAATATGTTCAGTTAGCCGGATGCCTCGTTATGCAATACTCGGGAAAATTCGTCGAGTGGTATACATGGTAAAGAGAAAAATATACCATGCAAGTGTATGAGGGGTAAAAAGGTCTTTTTACCATACTGTTAACACCGTTAGTGTAGAAGTTAACGGCGATGGTACTGAGAGACATGGAAAATTAAAGCAATGGTACAGAAGGGATTGGAAGTTTTTTGATGGTACATATGGGATTGGAAGTTTTTCCAATGGTATAGAAGGAAATTTCTCTTCTTTGGCCCTGTTCGTTTCCATGGCTCTAAAATTTAAGCACTATCACATCAAAGAGAATCTTACTATTTATGAATATTTCGATCAATTTAATGTCAAAACCCTTTTAGAGGTTGATGCTAATTTTCGAGATGAATCTAATGAGCTTAATTAACCTATGTTTTGCTAAAGTGTTGCTACGAGTAACCGTCTTCTAATCACGACTTAATTAACCTCATTAGATTCGTCTCGTGAATTAGTCTAGGGGTCTGTAATTTATTTTATAATTAAATTTTATTTAAGTACTTCATAAATATTAAGATTACTTTTGATGTGACAGTTATAAAGTTTAGACCCAGAAAACGAACACACCCTTTCTTACCCTTTCTGCCACCAGCGCCTCAGCACCCGGGGCAGAGATGGGTACTACTGGTGGCCTGGAATCCCTGGATCACATACATCAGCATGGCCTTGCGGGCTGCGACCGTGACGCATGGAAATCATGGCCTTTGACCTTTCCCCCCAGGATAATTTCTACTACACGCTTGGCTTGGCTGCATGCAGTTCCGTGCGTGCCGGCCGGCTCCTCCACAGCTCGCTCTCGCCTGTCTCACTCGCGCCCACACCGCAGTGACCACGCGCACGCATATGGTGCAGTGCGTGCGCCCTCGTCCCCACGGCGAACGCCGGATGCTGTACACACGCGCGAGACAGCAATGTTTCCCGGAGCCTTCTCGGTACCTTTCAATGCTGTACCGTGCGGCAACGTGCGCTCTACAGTATTCCGAGTATCCCCAGCTCTGCCGCGGTGAACCATACGTAGGCCGTGTGGCCCTGTGGCTCCGCGGCGGAATGAGGTGCGCGGGCTCTCTCGCGGGTCAGCCTCACCCAAGATAAGATTTACTAGTACTAGAAGAGAACGCATCCATCGTCGCCTGTACACAAGTTCCGTTGCCACGCGCAGGCGATGGCGATGTACATGTACCCGGCCGGCCGCCACATTCGTTCTCTGGCACCGGACGGAGAACAGTCAATTTAGTTGCTCCGGAAAAAACACTCTAGCAGGGTTCATCGTCTATGGGGCGCCATTCGATCGTAAATTATATTCCTACAGCAGCACTACTACACCAGCCGATGTACGCCACACAGTGAAACGACTGTTCGTGGTCTCATGACAGTGTATATATAGTATACTTCAGGACGGAGCAGCTAGCTATACGCGGACGCTCTCGTCGCCATATGTACGTAGCTACTAGCTCGGTGTATTGAAGCCCGTAATAATTTATTCGGAACCTCTGCGCCAACAACACGCAGCAGGAAACGGGCCAGTTCTTCTTCATACAGCTCCCCGACCCGAAACGAGTTTGTACGTTGAGAGATCGCATACGCACCCCTGCCGTCCAGGCGACGCGGTGCCATGTATACTAGTGTTGGTGCGTCAACTGAAATCAGGGTGAGCCCGTTGCGCCGGACGATCGATCGAGGACTGAAAACCCAATAATTTTCCAGAAATGAAACAACAGGCCCAACTTTATTTAAGCCACCTTGTTATTAGCACGCACCGTGCATAGATATGTGCATTGCTTTTGCTTAATTATCAGTTACTAATCAAGCTATGGTAACTCTAGTTGACCTCCATTTGTTCTTTTATACTCATGGTCGCGATGCCCGGTCTCGTAAATTGATTGCCGCTACGGTTGGTTTGTATGAAATTCTTCTAAATTTCACCATTATGGTTTTTTTAATAACATTATGGTTTATTTAGAAGGAAGAAAATGCATAAATTCAACTTGAATGAGGATATTAACTTAATAATAGATTAAAAAAATTAAGTTGAAGGGGGCTTATGCCCTAGTTTACAATCACAACATAGTAACTCGGTACATCCCTTACATTGAAATTGTAGTGTTCATCACAAAGTTTACAATTAATGGTAGTAGCTACGTACTTTCGAAAGGCAAGAAAGACTTTTTTTGAGATGGCAAGAAAGGCTTTCAACAAGGAAACAATGAGGAAGCTTGTTAAACAAAACATATTGTTATATTAATGATTAGTTATTCCCAATTATGACATGTAAATTTTATTTGTTGGTTACTTTTGCTACCAAGAATAGTACCTCAATTTGGCCGCAATAGTGCCGCCTGCTGCGTGCAACGTCGTGGGTTCGGTGCATCGGCCACGTACGTATACACATACGTTCCTGGTACGAACTCCCCGGTACATCATGGGTTCAAGGCGCAAACAGTGAGCAACGACGTGCACCGCACTGCGGTGCTGGTACCGGTTGCATGTGTCGATCGGAGCTTGGCTCTTGGTACAGGTGCGTTACGGCATGCACAGTGTCAGGACAGGAATCTTCCATATGCCTTGCTTTCCTTTTTCCGATGCGAGCCCTTTTGTCCCCCGGCTTGCTGCTGGCCGGTTCACTTGCCCAAGCCCAAGTGACGATCATCACAGTGGACAGGGTTGTAATCATCACCATATAATACGCCACATCGATCGCTAATTACAAGCTGATGCTGAGAGATATGATAATTATAAGCTGACATCGATCACCATATATATGATGATTAGTTTTCGTGCATGCCACCCGTGGTTCCCTTCATTTTGGTATAACAAAAAACTACACGCGCTCTGCCCAGATGAGAAACTCTTGATTACATTGATCGGCGGTCCTGCCTTTGGTACATCATGCATGGACCAGCGCGCAGCAACGACGCGCTGTCGATCTATCCTGGAATTATTGGCATGTGGCCATACTCCTCCTACCTAGTGGGGAAATGGACTCGTGACGTGTCGCGGCGCCACAGGATCGGAGGCCCTCCTCCCTACTCGCTACTCCTGAGTCCTGACGCGACGCGGCACCGATAAGGGCAACCAAGAGCACTAGTATTATTATTATCCCGGCACGCACACAATCCTTGTCTCTGAAAAGCTCCTTTCACGCTGACCGAGTTTTTTTTCTCCTCTCCCACTTGTTCCTTCTGCGGGAGTGGGTTTTTGGTTTCTTTTCTACAGACAGCAAAACTGAGACGATTGAGTTTGAGTGTCAAAATCTTTCGCACGCGTGCACGTGTGTTGGGCCGTGACCTTCTATGTAGGCCCATCAATCAAACTAGGCCTGGTCATGTCAAACCATAAAGAGGCCCAAATATTTTACGGTTTTCTTTCTTTCCCATAATTCTTTTTCGTCTACTTGTGCTCTTTCACCGAATATTTAACTTTCCCTAAAAAGACAAATATCTCAACAAAGTATGATTTTGCTCGGGCCAGAACTATATAGTACAAAGTTATTAAGACGGCAGCGGGACTTTTGGCTCGTGACTTGGGATCCTGTTCTCTTCACTCTCCATGCACCGTTGCGGGCAGATACAGGCGCCGACCTGTGCCAAGCCAGCCTGTCATGTCGCGCAAGGGAACAGCAACCACAATCTGCTCCATCAACTCGCTGCGCACACATGCCTATATGCATGGACGCATGCCCGTGACAAGCAACTTAGGCCCCGTTCGTTTCCACCTCTAAAATTTAGATACTTGTCACATCAAAGAGAATCTTACTTATTTAGTAAGTACTTTTATTAATTTAATAATAAAACCTATGTCGCGACCCCCTCTAATTTGCGAGACGAATCTAATGATCCTAATTAATCTATGTTTTGCTACAGTGATGCTACGAGTAAACATCTTCTAATAACACCATAATTACCCTCGTTGGATTCGTCTCGTGAATTAGATAGGGAGTCTGCAATTAGTTTCGAGATTAGACTTTCTTTAGTACTCCAAAATGATAAAATTTTCTTTGATTTGACCCCTCTAAAAATTAGATAGGGGAAACGAACACCCCTTAACTTTGATGGAGGCCCGAGTGTTACTGCACGCAAGCGCTCGATCGAACACACGGCCGGTCCTCATCACGTGGCGGCAGCGGCGCAGCGACACGTCGCGGGAGGCACACACTGCAGGGTCGCTGCTCCAACACCGTGCCGGCCGGCGATGAGTGGTCGCCGGGTCGGCGTATCGTTTACTACCAACCGCGCCCGCACGGGTTTGGTCGGCCTTTGGTTGGCCGACGACTCGATGGGCAGCAGCAGGAGCAGAGCGCTCGAGTATCTTCGCCGGACCGCCACGAGTTCAATGGCAGCGAACACCGGTGGGCGGCCACGGCTTAGTGAGTGTGCGGCAGGAACAGATTAGCTGAGATGATACAGATGTACCTTCATCAAATGACCACCAATGCTGTCAAACCTGTGAGCAAATTAAAGCCATGATCCGGCGGTGGAGAAGGGATGAACAACTTGCTTACCTAGGCAGGATTTTCTCCTAGTTTTCTTTCGGGGACTTTTACTGTTTCATTCAGGCATGCATGAGTTGTGTTGTTAACACCGTAACCAGAGATCGATGTCTCCTCGTAATCCGTTACTAATATCAGACGAGAAAAGGAAGTGCCTGCATGAGGACAGAGAGTAGATCCAGCCGCTGATTTGGTCGGCCGTATCGGTCCAAGCAAGACATGCGCCGGTCAGCAGTCGGCACTTGACAGCGGGTATCATTCAGGTAAAGGCGTTAAACGGTCGTTGTGTTTTACCATGATGGAAGAACGGTCCAAACGCTATCCATTAACTGTATTTCATAGTTTTTAGCTTTCCAAGGCTCCAACCACCGAACTCCCCACAACATTAGTGTGGGGGACAACGAAAACTATGTGTTCAACTGTCTGGCTTCAAGAGATTCACATTGCTTTTGTTACTGCCACCTCTTGTTCCCGTCTTTATCGATCCTTTATTTTCGTTAAAATTATATGATCCCTTTGCTTCCAAATTGTTATCGCCAGGGTCTCAATTTTATTCATTTCTTAAGTAAAATTATTAGCCTAACAACAGTATTTGTAAATCGGAGCGTAGCATACCGTAGGTATTGAATTCATCTAGGTATTGAATTCATCTTTAAATGTATCCTAATTCCTATGATTTGGACAATTGTTTGTTTAGAATTGTAACAATACATTTTGAGATTGGGGTAGGTATCATTTGGCTTTTCAAGTGACAAAGGCCACCTTATATCCCGCATTTGATACACAAATCAACACCGGTTACGTCTCCTTTTATCATTTGTGCAATAATTCAATAAAATTGAACTGTCATGCAAATCTTTTGCATGGTTACTTTGAAAATTCTTTTGTTTGCATGGGAAGAACTTACTCTAGAAGACATTTACTCCTAGTCGGATTCCAAACAAAATTTGAATGTAATGAGCAAGGGCTGTGACTGTCGTTTTAGCCTGAAAAATATTTGCTACACCAAGACCAACTTTTATTATGTTTATAGAGAAAAAGTTTTATCAGCAACAAGTATAGAAGTGTGAAAAGCAATTTTACCGGATCATGGACGAAGCTAGGTTGGTGCTAGGGCGCATATGCCCCCATGTCAATATGAAAAATAAACTCTAATCCTCCTGTTTGTACATCGTGTTTGCATCCCCAAAAGCTAAAGTTATGGATCTAGGAGAAGAAAATTAACTCCAAAAATTCACAGCATCACACCTTGAAGTTTGGTTTAGAGTAAAAAGACCAGCGTTAAAACAAGCCTTAGAGAGTCTAAGTTTATGCCGATTAACTGTTGCTTGCAATTTGGGTCGTTGGTGTTTCACTTGGTTTGCAAACAAAATTGACGATCCCTTCACTGCACGGAGACAGACAGCTCGAACACCACACTGAAAACCGGTTTGTTGGCGGCAACGCCTACAGGAGGTCACGAGGCAGAGAGCTAGAGGCGGGACAATCCCCTGCCGCCCCACCCGCCTTCCCCGCATCTTGCCGCCCGACCGCTCCGACACCATCCGCCGAGCACGACGCGCCGGCCAACCCGACCTCCCGCCCCCACGCTGGATATAACCCCGCGTGAAGCCTCATCGAATCCTCGGACCAAAGTACACGAAGCCATTTCACGGTGCGAGAGCGAACAAACTCGGTCGAACGAACAGCACCAAGACAATCCATGGCGAGCCAGCAGCTGCGGTCGACCAGCCTGCCCGTGCGGCCGCACGCCCTGGTCCAGGAGATCGAGGACGAGCTGCGTCGCCTCCGCTCAAGCGCCGCCGCGTCCTCGTCATCCTCACCTCCGGCATCGCTCGCAGAGCGCCTCGCCGACGCGTACGGCCGCGTGGAGGAGCTCGTCGGCCTCCCCGGCGGCCGCGACGCGCTGTCGAGCCCCCGGTGGCGCGGCGACGTCGAGGCCGCGCTGGACGCCTCCGTGGGGCTGCTGGACCTGTGCCAGCGCGCCCGCGACGCCGCCGCCGCCGCCAAGCAGCACGTGCGCGCCGCCCAGCGCGCGCTCCGCCGCGGCGACGCGGTGGCCGCCAAGGCCGCCGTGCGCGGGTACGTCCGGTGCCTTGCCAGGGCCACCAAGGAATGCAGTAACAGCGGCAAGAAGACCCTGGGCAGGCAGGCGGCGAGCGGCGCCGAGACGCCGGCGGCCGTGCGTGTGCTGGCGGAGGCCGTGGCGGTCACCGTGGCCGTGCTGCAGCGCGTCACGGCGTCGCTGTCCGACCGAGTCGTGGACGCGGCGGCGACGAAGAAGAGCAAGTGGTGCGTCGTGTCCAAGCTCTTGGGTAGCGAGAGGTCACTAGGTTGTAGCCTGTGTGACGATCTGGACGGTGATGACGATGCGGTGGTCAGGGCTCAGGAGATGCTGCAGGAATTGGATGCCAGTGTCGAGAGCGTCGAGACCGGGCTGGAGCACCTGTTCAGGCGTGTGGTCCAGACCAGAGTTGCCCTGCTCAACGTGCTCACCCTGTAACATCTCATCTGAACACATCACCAAATGTATAGAACAACAGTTTTGATCGTACGGTCAGGAATGTCTTCTCTGATGCATGCCGCTTGATTACTTTGCTGAGTACATTTTCTAATCCACTCGATTAACAATACAGCAAGAGTGACACAGTTGGGACCACTCTGTAACAAATGGAAAATAAGGAATTTTGGGGAGTCGCATATTATGGACTATCCGGTTCCGAACAAAGGGTTGGAGCTCATGATGATGGACTAGCCTGTTGCATGGACATTTTCAGTTGCAGGAGTATTATTGCGTTTTTTTTTCTCCGTGTCTCTAAGACTGAAGAACGTTTTTTTTTGTTGAAAACGGAGCATGTAATTAATGAGAGAAACATATAATCTTTTTTTTTTTGATGAAACAGGAGGGAAAAAACTCCCCTGCTGATTTTTTATTGATTAAGGAATATGAAAAGTCATTACAAAGAGGTACCAAGAATAAAAGAAAAGAACAACAAAAGAAAACAGAAAAGCTATGGCAATGTTTCTAACCATTCTTTCAACTCATCCTTTATACTTTCCTTTGCTCTATGTATAACAAGAGCAAACTCCCGTTTGAAGTTTTCTTTACAGTCTTGAACCCTTGGGTCTTTGCCATTAAAAATCCATGCATTTCTTGTTGTCCAAATACACCAGGACATTATGATGATCACATCCATGTAAAAATGTACCCTCAATTGTCTCCGTACTCTCTGGATGGCTTGTTCTAGAGAAACATATAATCTTATGACAATATACACTTTAAAATTAAATACATCATGAGAAGATACATTAAAAAAATTAAATCTATCATGACAAGATAAACTTCACCAATATAGTGATAACATATCAAAATATTGACATATGTACCACAGAAGAATATGTGCTAATAGAAAGTGCGTGAATAGAAAGGGTTCTAGACTTATCAAGAGAGTGTTACACGCATAGAGCCTCATGGAAAGCTAGCTGTCAATCCGGTTTGTACTAGATTTGATTTCAGGTGGAAGACCTATGACTCAGAGTAGTATGATCTGGGGCTCTCAGGATTCTTTAATTTGCTCTACGTCTACAAGAATGTACAGATAGATCATCATGTGCTAGAAAACCGCTTGATTGGAACTCCAACATGTCACGCGGCGTCATATGAACCTGCCTGCCTCCTACGGCCATTAGTTGAGACACCGTGCTGCCCGAGAGGTGGATTTGTCGAGCAAGTTGATCTGCCAGCGCAATAAATTTAAGCACTCCTAACTCCTGGTCAACAGGAGTACTACTCCGTTAAGCAGCCTGGCTAACAGGATTTGGAGTGAGGGAGAAGAGGACGATCAGACCTGCGGATTTGGGCTTGGGCAAATCGCCTGCAGCTGTCTACGGCTGACAGATAAATGTGATAAGCCCATAAGTATCTGGTCCATCTCATCAACGGGCTGAATGGGCTGGAAATTTCTGGGCCGAACTTTCAGTATCCGGTTGGACTTCTCATGACAAATTCACAGCCCACTCCCAACTGCTTTACTCCCACACGCTTGGACTTGTGGTTGTAAACTCGTCCTGTCCTGTAAGTAAGGACCTGATGACGATTAATCAAAGCAAGACCAGCGTGTTATAAAAAAAAAGCAAGACCAGCGCGCATCCTGCTAAGAACCCTGCTAGATTATCCGGTAATCTAGCCTGCCACTACCCACTAGATAGTGGTCGATGACCGACGCGGCACGGCGGCAGCCCCAACACACACATACCAATGATGGGCAAGTTGATCTGTTTCAGTTGCCACAGCGCGCGCATGATGAGCCGAATCATTTAGTTCCGCCTGATGATCATTGCCGTATTAGTTACAGTGATGATGAGGACGATGATTGTGTAGTTGGTTCTGCCGCCACAGGACAGAGGACAGAGTACAAGTTGCACGAGACATGCCTGGTCGATCCACGGTGTCGCACACGGCTGCTACCACATGGTGGTTTTGTGTCCGTGTTAGTTACTAGAGCATGGGAACGTGCAGCATGCAGGGTTCAGATCGAGTCCCTAGCGGCATCTGCACATGTATATATATATATATATAAGCCTGCAACTGCAAGCCACATCAAACATTCAGAAACTGAGAAACCTCCTTGTCTTGATCCATCGATCCGTGTCTCTTCCCCCAGATCGATCTCGATCGAGAAGTCCGTTGCTCCTGTCATGGCTACGCATCTGCGATCCATCAGTCTGCCGACGCGGCCGCACTCCCTGGTGCTCAAGGTCGAGAACGACCTGCGCCGGCTGAGGTCCTTGGCGTCGTCACCCTCGCCGCCGCAGGCCGTGCGCGCGTGGCTGGGCGAGCTCGGCGACCTGTACGAGTACGTGGAGGAGACCGTCCGGCTGCCCAGCAACTGGGACGCGCTCCGGCTCCCGCGCCACCGCCGGCTCGTCGAGGCCGAGCTTGAGGGCTCCGTCGCGCTGCTCGACCTCTGCGCCGTCGCCCGCGACGGCCTCGCCGCCGCCAAGGACCACGTCCGCGCCCTGCGGTCGCTGCTCCGCCGGCGGCGCGCGGCCAGCTGCGACGACGAGGCGCAGGTCGCTGCCGATTTCCCCGGGTTGGCGACGCGGCGGTGGGCGGCAAGGCGGACGCGTACGTCGGGTCGCTGAAGAAGGTGAGCAGGGCGATCAAGAGGAGGGCAATGCCAGGCGTGCCGCCGCCGCGTCGTCTGAAACCGGCAAGGAGGATTCGTCCCCTTCTGCAGCCCTGCCGAAGCCTGTCGCCATGTTGGCAGAGGTGCGGGACCTGACGGTCTCCCTCCTGCAATCCGCCATGGACGTCCTGCAGAGGCAGATCACGGTCAAGCCGAGCAGCAGCAAGTGGTCGCTCGTGTCGAGAGCGTTGCTGTACGGCAGGAACGCGGAGGACCAGGAGGCGGCGGACGACGCCGATGCCTCTTGCTGCGTTATCAAGGGGATTACGAGTTACAGGGGGCTCGTGAACGCGCACAACCGGTTACAGGCTCTGGAAGCTTGCATCGAAGGTCTTGAGGATGAACTGGAGAAATTGTTTAGGAACCTTATCAGGAGCAGGGTGTGTCTGCTGGACTGTGTCACTTTGTGAGACGACAGCATGTGTGTCTTGGTTGTCAGAGTGTAAATTTCCGATGATTGCCATCCGTCTTTTTAAGGATCGCTTATCATTCATGTCTGTCTGTTCCTCCATGATTCATAATGTAAGCTCAAATGAGTGAAAGTATTGGCTTCAAAAAAGAAAAAATGAGTGAAAGTAACAACGAATTTGACTCAATCTAATGGTACTGTCTGGTTAAAGTGTAACGAGACACTGACCGGTGGGCCCGCAACGGTGGGTCCAATTTGCCGGATACCGACCGGGACCAGCCGTCCGTTCCAGTGTCACGCGCCCGTTAAAATCACTACACCCCCTCTGGTCCGCCGGGGCCCACCCGTCGCCGCGCTCTCCTCCTCCACCCCGCCCGCCGCAGATGGGCCACCCGCGGCGGCGCGGCCACCACCGCGCCCATCACTACTACCACCACCACCACCACCACCGGTGCCCGCGCCGCATTGCGCTGCCGGCGGCCGCGGTCGCGCTGCTCTTCTTCGCCGTCTTGCTCCTCTCCGTCTCGCTCCTATCCGCGCCGCCGCTCGAAGACCGCCATGGCCTCACCTCCTCCTCATCCCGACGGTCTCTCCGCGATCCAACGGTACTTCCTTCTCCTTGTCTGGACCTTGTCTCGTCCGTGCTGCCCGATCTGATCGTAGTTTCCCCCTCTCATGTGTGGCAACGCAGGTGAACAGCTCCGGCGGCGAACGGGAGGGTTCTGACACTGGCGAGGTGTTCAATGTACCGGTTAGATCACAATGCGTTTATATGTTATTGTGTTCGTGTTTTATGTGCTGAAACGCTCAAAAAATCGAATTTAGATAGATATTTGCACCGATTTCATCCATGGAGGTCTGGGTTTTGCATTTACTAGTTGTTTTGGGGGACAATACAGTCACCTGTGCTTTCTTCCATTTTTTTATGGAACTACGTGGGGGCTCCACACCTGAATATTTCTCATTATTGGAAGAGCAGAGGAATATGTGCGCACTTTAACTGTTATATTATTCTTTTTTTTCATGTATAAATTGTCGATAAATGTTTTCGACATGTAGGCCCACGGATCAATTGAACCGTACGATCTTTGGCGTTCAGAGCTCGCTACCAATTTCTATGGATGCAGCAACTCTAGCAGTAAATTTCTTGGTGAGCAGTGATTACTGTAACTTCGCAAAATTTAGGCAATATTCGCACCTATGTGGTGGGTGGCAATGATGAATGCATATGCGTATCTTTTTGAATTATGAGTGAATGATGGTTTAACTAAATCGACCTAAAGGCATTGCCTTTTTTAAAATACTGCAGATTCCAGCATGACTACACAACCAGATCGATACTTGATTATTGTCACAAGTGGAGGCCTCAATCAGCAGAGAACAGGGGTGAGCAGGGTCTCATGCATGTACAATTATAATAACACCAGAAGTAAACAAAACATTCATTTTGCACATGTTCGCTCATGTTTTAATCTTATTGAACCAAACTCAGCATCATCTAGTCTAGGATACAATGTATGTATTCAGGACCTAGTTAAGCTATTTGAGGTACCTTAACTGGTCAGGATCAGCAGTTCATCTAGATGTAGTCTTTTATCAAGTATATGCGGCATTCTTTGGCAAAATTCACTGGGAGAAGCTTTTGATGGTCGACTAGAGGATAAACATGACTTAGGTTTATTGCCAGTACAGTAGGTTGCACTAGTAAGGTGTTATATCTTAGGGGCTTCGGGCATGAAAATTGGTTGTCGGTTTCCTCGTTTGTGACCACTGAAAACTTACATGCAACTCATATACTATGTATTATTTTCCTTATTATGTACAGAAAAAATCTCTATATTAAAGACATCTTGTCATCTGTTTATTACAGATAATTGACGCTGTAGTTGCTGCACGCATTTTAAACGCTACACTTGTTGTTCCCAAGCTGGATCAAACATCTTTCTGGAAAGATTCAAGGTATGCTAGTAGTAGCGCATCATAGTTTCTACCCCTGATCCTCTCCAAATCATAAGTTTTTTGTTGAACTAACTCAGAATCTTCTTTGCTGTCTTCTGTAGCAATTTTTCTGAAATCTTTGATATCGACTGGTTCATCTCATCGCTTGCAAAAGATGTTAAAATTATCAAAGAACCTCCAGAAAAAGGAGGTAAAGCTATACGACCTTATAAAATGCGTGTCCCCCGAAAATGTACTCCAAGATGTTACTTGAACCGTGTCTTACCTGCTCTTCTAAAGAAACATGTAAGTTCTGGAACTTGGCCTTATAGCTATCCTTGTTACTAAGAAGCATTAGTTTATATGAAATCAACTTTAGTTCCGGCCCAACCACATTTTAAAACATATGAAATTTGATAATATATTTAGATGTTCCTTGGGTGATTGAGTACTAGCAAATTACATATTTATTTTCTTAATTGATGTTTATGTGGATATTTGTCATTAATGATTGTGTGCTTATGAACTTTTGGGTCTTATTCGTTCACCTTTTTTGGTATAATCTTATGTATATACTTCAATTGCTATATTAACGCATTTTTCTGTCTGAAATTATGTGAGATACATTGAGTTCTCATGAAAGCTTATTATTTATTTTACTTCCTGGTGTTGCAGGTTATTCGAATGACTAAATATGATTACAGGCTTTCAAATAAGTTGGACTCTGACCTGCAAAAGCTGCGTTGCAGAGTCAATTATCATGCTTTGAGATTTACTGAACCAATTCAACAATTGGGAAACGAGCTAATACAGCGAATGCGAGAAAAGAGTAGATATTTTATTGCTCTTCATCTGAGGTGCACTTTATTTTCTAACATTGGTTGAATTGTCCTTATCTTTTTACAATAATAGGTCCCCCTTGTTTTATGCAATTGCAATGGAACAAATCGAGCAGTGGTTCCTCTACCTGCATTTCTGTTGTTTGAAGTTGGCCTGTTTGAGCTCACCAGTAGTATTTGCAAGTACATGAACCATAACCGGAATGACATTACTTTGGGACTAGCCTCTCATAAAATATATGAGTGATGCCTGTGTTCCTGGTCTAAAAATGTTCTTTTTGTGGCGAAAACTGTGGTAATACCATACATGTTTATGTGATGACAAGGTCTACTGAACTTCTTCTGTCCTTTGATGGTATCAAACTTTTCTCTAACAGCATGCTTGTTTCGCTGTTTCCAGTGTTTCTTGATAGCATACAATGAAGTGTTGGCTTTTAATAAACCAAAACGCTGCTACTAAGGTCGCTATTTAGTTGCCTTTCGGCTCTAGCTAGATATAAAAATGGATTTAACTGGAATGGTAACTGAGCAGAAAATTTATGAAGGATTAGCTAATACTAGTATCGGCAGAAAGCAAAAAATATTTTCTTTGTAGAATGATGTTGCGTGTATCATTGTTCTTTATATTTCTGTTTCTTGATCAAGATATGCTTCTGACCTTCTGACAGATTTGAACCTGATATGCTTGCCTTTTCTGGGTGCTATTATGGCGGCGGAGAAAAGGAGAGGAGAGAATTAGGTGCTATTCGCAAGCGATGGAAGACCTTGCATGTATGGACCATATCATGTAGCCATTACTTAGAGAGATCAAGTTTCTTATGGCTAACATTTTACATTTCAGATACATGACCCGGAGAAAGGAAGAAGGCAAGGTAGGTGCCCACTGACTCCTGAGGAAGTAGGCCTGATGTTGAGGGCATTAGGATATAGCAGTGATGTCCACATATATGTTGCTTCTGGTGACATTTATGGAGGGGAAGATACTTTAGCACCTTTGAAAGCACTCTTCCCCAATTTCCATACAAAAGAAACACTGTCTAGCAATGAGGAGCTTGCTCCTTTCTTGAAGTTCTCCTCTCGCATGGCTGCAATAGATTTCATTGTCTGTGATGGAAGTGATGCTTTTGTGGCTAATAACAATGGTAACATGGCCAAAATTCTTGCTGGGCGAAGGTGATGCACTACTCCTTCAAAAAAATTATCTGAATTACATTTTTAGATATCTTTTTTCTCTCTTCTCAAAAAATGCCTTCTAATAATCATTTGCTGGGTCCTGCAGGCGATATTTTGGCCACAAGAGAACAATCCGGCCAAATGCTAAACAACTTTATCCCTTATTTATGAAGAGGGGAAATCTGTCATGGGATGAATTCTCCCCACAGGTGCGAATAATTCAGAATGGATATATGGGAGATCCCTTGGAAATCATGCCAGGAAGAGGAGAGTTACATGCTAACCCTGCCGCCTGTATATGTGGAATGACCCAGAGAAACTCAGGAGTCCTTTCCAATTCTACTAGAAGTAGCCAGCAACCTGTTAATAACACCGGAATAAGGAAAATCATCCTTCAACCACCATATCCTGTTTATACTGACGAAGAGGCAGATGTATCCGACACTGAAGATGATCCCACAGGGAGAGGAGAGGGAGTTGACACTGAAGCTGATGATGATGTTGTGGTCAGACGAGAGGATCCTGAACTAGAGGAGATCCTGTCAGATTAGTTAAGTAGCCATTTTTCTCTAGTCAAGTTATACAGATCTGACTTCGCATCATATGTTGTAAATGTGCCAACAATTGCTGACTTGACCTATCCTAATCCCAACTAGCTAGATTTTCTGCTGTTCATGTACATATATTTTTTTTTTGGTGGAGCTGTACATCCTCCCCCTTTTTTCCCTAGCTCAATAAGGTTTTTGGCATCTAACGTTGCCACCCTGATTAGTTAGGCCCCTTTTGTTTCAGCTTTAGATTGTGGATTTTAATTATGGATCGTGGAATCTTGGATTGTAAGAATCTGAGTCTTAAAATCTGAGGATGTTTGTTTGTCTAGATTCCACAATCCAAGTATTGTCACTTACAGTGGGTCACGATGGCAAAGCAGTAAATATTTGTGCCATAATCCAGTAAAATCTGGGTCTTGCAATCTCCAGCAAAATCTGGGTCTTGCCAGATTGCAAGATTATGGAATCTGCATGCTCAGATTATAGAATCCATAATTAAAATCCAGCCCTTTGTTTGAGCTTCTGGATTATAGAATCCAGATTCCCCTTAGTTTGCCCAGGGAAATGTGTGAATTCAGCTTCAATTTGTTCTTACCCTTTTCCTTTTGCCTTTTCCCCCTTTGTTGTATTTGGTATAACTTTATACTGTTTTGTGGTGGAATCTTGTTAAACTCATCACGGCCTTGAGCTGGTTTGGAAGGCCTAGATTCTCGAAATCCCATAAGCTGGGTGCCTTCCAAACTGGTCGGATTTTGGGACAGCTTCTAGAATCTGGAGGCCTAGATTCTCAAAATCCCATAAGCTCGAGAGGGCAAGTTTTCGGCAGCTATTGAAATATCAAATTACCATTTTGCCCTTGTTATTTGATGAAAAAAATGAACCAACAGTAGGACCCATGGGCCCATATAGCTGCTAGTAGCTTGTTCCAAACAGGACACATATTTTAAGCAAAATCTAGCTTTTGTGATTCATTCCAAAAATCCAGATTTTCCTAATCACTTCTAGCTTCCGGAGCCCTGGGCGATGGATGGTGCAGGAATTGCAATTGATGCGCGTACTGTGCGAGGCATGGATTAGTTCAGTTCTGGTTTGGTAGGCGTCTAGGCGACATTCCACTTGCCTTCTCCGCCTCTCTGGAAATTTGAAGTGCTGCACAACGTTCTCCGCTTCGCAACCCAAACGTAGAGGCAGGTTTGCATATTCCATTCGTAGGATCAGAAGAAGTACGAGGATAAAATCGTACAAGCAGAATACTAGACTACTCGTAGCTGTCGGGTGTCAAATCATATCAGAAGTAATTGTCAACTTTGAAGATCCTGTGAGTGCTCAGCCAGTCAGCTGTTTGTTGGTCCTAGCCGTTGTGGAGTGAAGGTCCTGTGTAGTACTCCCTCCCGTTCAAGAATGTAGGATTTGTTTTTTTTTAATAATGGAAACAAAGTTTACAATGTTTCCGGCCTCTGCGTAGTGCATGCAGCCGGTGTTTTTATTATTACAAAGAACAGTCATCCGACTGCCTCATGAGAAGCACAATCAAGGAGAACCAAGTCTATTATTAAACCTCCAACCATAACTAGCAAAAAGTTGCATGGACGCCACCTCCATAGATGCACAGATTGATGGGATGTGGTTCCTGTTCTCCTCAGAGCTGCAGCAGCGCTCAGCATCGCAGCCAAGTATGTTCCCCGAATAAAGCCTGCAAAAATGATGAATATCTAACACTGTTAAAACAAATATCATTCCTGCATCGCCAAATAGCCCAACAAAAGGCCGCTACCCCCACTAAGATAAGGATTTGTTGATTTTTACCAATTATGTTTGACTATTTGTCTTATTCAAAATTACATAAATACAAAAATTAATATTTAATACTTAAAATATATCTAATATTAATACAAAATGTAAAAAAATAAATATCATTTTAACAAAAAATTTGAATAAGACGAGTGATCAAAACTGATACTCGAAAATCAACAAATGCTTACATTCTTGGACAGAGGAAGTAGTGCGTATGCTATTAGAAGTCAGTGACATGTGGGCTAGAAAGATGTATGATCATATGTTAGCCTCTTCTAATACTAATGCACAACAGCCAACTCCCGTTGTGAGGCCGACCTAGAAGCTGAGTTGCACCCGAATGCAGGGGACTGGGATCTTCCTAGAATCCTAGATCCCCAATTGTCGTCGCTACATGTCACGTGCAGATCATCATTTCGAGGGAGTGAACTCCGTACAGTGCTAGTAGTCGATGGCACAGTACTAGTAGTAGTACCACGAGTAAACACGGAAAACTGAAGAAGGTACATCAAGTTAACTGCCTCTCCATCAGGTTCAAAACGAAGGCCATGTGATCCGTGAACACACCTCGATGGAGTTCGTTTAAAACAGTCTAAATGAAATGTCGCGTCGACGATTTCTCTTTGTCCCAGTAAAAAAAAAACAAGGGGGCGTTATGCTCGACGCCTTGAGATTTGGCCGGTCCATATGATTATGATATGGCCCCGAATCTTTGCCCGGCAGTAGGAGTAGGTTTCAACTCTGCTCCTGGGAGGGTGTGTTGGCCGTGTCGCGAGCGTGCGTCTCTGCCTGGGAGTTCGCTAATGTTAACGTTCCCCTGCCCCTGAGATCCGTTGCGTTTGAAAACTCGAGTTCCAGGGTGCAGAGCGCAATGGAGGCCCTCTGCCTTCCTTCTGTCAAGAGCAAACAGATTTTGCCGCACAACCACGCAAAGTTGAGTTCAGTTCAGCAGAATCCAAAGTCCATGCCATGCCGGAACGGTCCGATAGAGTCCGCGTGTTCGTTTCCTTCCTCTAAAATTTAAGACCGTCACATCGAAGAGAATCTTAGTATTTATAAATATTTCGATCAATTTAATGATAAAACCCTATTGACAGATTGGTGTTAATTTTCGAGATGAATCTAATGAGCTTAATTAATTTATGTTTTGCTAAAGTGATGCTACAATAACCGTCTTCTAATCATGACTTAATTAATCTCATTAGATTCGTCTCGTAAATTAGTCTAGGGACTGTAATTTATTTTATAATTAAACTTTATTTAATACTCCTAAATAATAAGATTCTTTTTAATATGACAACTATAAAATTTAGATCCAGAAAACGAACACACCCTAATATAATTAACTCAGTTCATGTGATATGGACTTGGGCGCCGGCACCGCGATCTCGTGAACACGGAAACCAACACCGGCGTCTGACTGGCGCGTTGCTCGTGTCGTGCGATCCAGCTGCGTCGCGGCGTGGCGCCCGTATCTATATCCCTTTGCTTCGTGGGACGGGCGCAGGCGCATGGGCACGGACAAGCGCGGCGCGGCCCACGGCCGGCTGGCACGGAGCGGATGGATGATGGGATTGCAGTTCCGTCCCGTTGCAGCAGCGCGGGGCCGGGCCAAGACACAAAAGAAGGGATTTTTGATGTGGTTGCAGAGGGGGCAGCTTGCATAGGCACAGAGGATCCTGGCGGCGCCGAGGCTGAGCACCCGCCCGCGCTTGTTGTTGTCTTCTCCCTCGACAGACTCCGCACGCCCCACTAGGCTCCGCTGTCCTCTCCCCGTGTCCTTTTACTGACACCGTCCCCGTAGCTCCATGATCCCAGCCGTGCAAGGCCCAGCGGACGGCCCGCGTCACCTGCCATGGCCGGCTTTGACCGCCCCGCTGCTGCACTGCACACTGCCCCACCCCACTCCTCTACCTCCGCGCCAATGCGGCCTCCCAAACATTTAAACCGAGCCACGCCAACCGCACAGTAACATCACTCTGCAAACCCAGCCCAGCCGAGCTCTCTCTAACAATGGCAGCACCAAGGCCGATGGCCCTGCTCTTCCTCCTCGCCGCCGCGCTGGCCCCCTCGTCAGCGGCGGCCAAGTTCACCTGCAACGCCACCGCGCCGCGCGCCAACACGTGCCAGGCGCTCATCGCCTACGCCCCGCCCAACGCCACCACGCTCGCCGCCGTGCGCGCGCTCTTCCAGCTGCGCTCCCACCGCGGCCTGCTCGCCGCCAACGGCCTCCCGGTCACCACGCCGCAGACCGCGCCGGCGCCCTCCCCGACGCGCGTGCGCCTGCCCTGCCTCTGCTCCGGCGGCGTGGGGGCCACCTTCCAGCGCCCCACCTACCGGGTCCGCGCCGGCGACACGCTCGACGCCGTCGCCAAGGGCGTCTTCGGCGGCCTCGTCACGTTCCAGGAGATTGCCGCGGCCAACAACGTATCCGACCCCAACAAGGTCGCCGTCGGCCAGGAGCTCTGGATCCCCGTGCCCTGCAGCTGCGACCCCGTGGGGGCCAGCCCGTCGTGCACTACACCTACGTCGTGCCGCAGGGAACCTCTGTTGCTGGCATAGCGCAGGAGTTCGGCACCACGGAGGAGGCCATTGTTGCCGTCAACAAGATGCCCGACGCCAAGGGCCTGCTCGCCGGGCAGGTCCTTGATGTGCCGCTCCGAGGTTCTGTACCAACTTGCCTTCCTTTTCATTCCTCCCTCCGGTAGTTCATGCTCTGCACTGCACTACATTAGAGTATTCATTCCAGATTTGTCTCCTAAAAGTAGCGCCTCCTTTGCGATGGAACTTTTCACTGTTTGATTTATGGATTTCCTTTCGAGATTCGAAAAGGGGGAACCGTCAAGAGCGTTTTGTGCGCTTTTGCTAGATAACATGTCTCTTCTGCTAGTCGATGTTGTTGCGCAATGTTGACCTATTTGTTGGTACTATATGCAACGATTCAGAGGATGGATTTGCAGCAATTCATAGACATTAGCATATCTGCAGATGTTTCAAATTGATGATAGAATATTCGCTAAGTTCCTTTTTATGCCACAGCCCATAGACATGCTTGTCCCTCCCCTGGTGGATGCAAAGTTTTACCTCTTTTTGGTCCCCCTTTGTACATGCTAGTACTTGTGCTCCCGTATAATGTTTACAAATGGCTTTTGAGATTCCTTGCCTTCAAAAGTTGTGCTTTTTGACTCAGAGAAGAATGCTAGTTTAACCATTTCAGCTTTGTTCATCTTATGTTTTTTACTAGTTCGTAGTGGAAAATGGATTGATATGTTCAGTGGAGCTAGCGACTATTGCCGGCCATAGTTCAGAATATGCCAGACAGACTGATGCTATGTTCCCCAGAATTTGGATCTAAGCTTTTGACAGTTTCCATTTGGCATGAGCTAAATTCCAAGCGGATGTTAAGGTTCCTTATCTTTGGCTGAAATTTGGAGGAAACGTTTACAACACCGGCTGAATTAGATTATTGCAGCGCTAACAGATATGCCTGTCATTATTCTATCTTTTAACCCCTCGTCATTGCAAGCTTATCATTAGTCCAACTTTGCTGTTGCCCATACTGTGCCAGTTAAAAATCCATGTTAACCTTAACTTTCTCTTTCTCAAGTTTCTGGTTTTGGCATCTCAATTGTTGCAGGAAGTGAAGTGCTTCATTTCATACATCGCATTTTCTTCCAGTCGTTGTGTATTATTGAGAGTGTCATCTGAGGCTGATTGTTTCCATATCGATGCAGCTTGTGGTTCCAACATTAGCAACAGTGCCATTGACCGCAACCTTCTCGTTCCGAACGGAACCTACATCCTCACCGCCAACAACTGTGTCATGTGTGGTTGCACCTCCAACACTTGGCAGTAAGTGCTGGTTCTACTTAAAATTCATACTCGCTGAATCAGTTCCAATTTCACAATGCTCTGTATGTAACCTTCATTCAGGTTGGACTGCCAGCCAACACAAGGATTAAGCACGTCTACCTGCCCTGTCGCCAAGTGCGGAGACATGTTCCTCGGCAACATGTCCTCCACCTCAACCTGCGAGGCCACCAAGTGCTCGTATGCCGGGTACACCAACACCACATCCTTCACCATCCTTGCCAACCTTACCACTACCAATACCTGCAACGGTGAGTATGCTTGGCCTCGGTTAAACCTGTAATCAATATATACCCTTGCCTGTAAAAAAATTTGTCACTAACTGTTGTTTCTTGTCATCAGCTGCTGGATTGGCTCCAACGGCCCAGCCGGAGCACTCCTCGGCGTTTCGATTGGAGGGGTGGAGATGGATGGACCTGGTCGTCTCTCTGCAGGTCGTTTTGCTCTGTCTAGGCTACCTGCGTCAAGACTGAAGGTTGCCGTGTTCGCATCCTTGTTTTGTTAGACTCGGGCTTCTGATTCCTAGTTTGAAGTTGTGAGTAATCTGGGTGGTGTTTGCGTGACTTCAATCTGTAGTTCGATGGATTTGCTAGTGCAGACACGAAGGGAACAATTGTTTTCTTGTGCTAGAAAGTAGGGCAAAGGACACATTTCAACTGTTAAATTTAGCAAAGAGAGATCTTTGTTCTAGCGTTTTATTTAGCGTTGTCTAAGAATCTGAACGTGGTTTATGCTGGTTATCTCGCCAGAGTTACTAGAGATACACCCCGCTGGGCTGGGCCGTTGTGGCACCACGAGTGTCGAATTTCGGTTTCAGTTTTTTTGGGGTAAAAAGTTGAGAAACTTTACCAACGGTGTTATTTATATATCAAGAAAATGGAAATTTTAGACAAGAATATGAATCTAATCTTGTAGTTGCAGCTCGCTACATGTAGCGATGACTTGGTCCTGTGGTCTCATCCCTGCCACCATAATCATGATTGTGATCTTCTCAGATTATGGAGCAATAGTTTCTTCCCTCAGAGCAAGTACAAAGTTGTGGTCTTATAGTCCGTCTCATGTATGACATATAATCTCGAGACGGTCTATTAGACTACTTGTACAATAGGTGGCTGTTTTAGTCATCTTGTAGAAATTAATATTTCCTAATTTCGTGGATGAGAAAAGGAATATTTATGAATTGCATGACAACTACAACTTGTACAATGGTGTGTAAACTGTCTTATACTCCTAAATTCTAGCGTATGAGGTGGTTGCTTCGTGGAACAACCACCTATTTCACTCACCTCTCTCTCTCTCTCACATCATTAAAAATCCTATATGACATTGCATGAGACGAGCTATGAGACTGCCGACGTGTAGCGTTGTACCTGTCCTTAGATTCCTAGGATTAGTTTTTTTTTCCCTTTTTACTCACCAAGGGTTTTTCCCTCTGATCTGTATACCTCACCATGTAACAATTTTTTATAACAAGGTTTGTACCCTTGTTACCAATGCAATAAAAATACAGGCAATCTTCAAAGGAATTGCCGTAGTTTCTTTCTCAATAAATAAATAAATAAATGAAAATCCATCTAAACGAGTCGTCCAGTTTTTAAACTGTTTTGAACCCAACCAAAACGCACGCGACTGCGACGCAACCTGGCGGGCGAAGAGGCCGAAAGGCAGAGCTGAACCTGCTACTACGACGGAAGCAGAGCAGAGCAGAACACGCCGGGGCTCAGTTAGCCTGCCGCCGCGCTGAGGCAGAGGTACCGTCGTTCGGTTAAGTGCAGGATCTGAGTTTTGTCGTTCTGCTGCGTTTGATCCGACGCGGCAGAGGTACCGTCGAAATCGAGCGCTTGGGAAGGCTATCTAAGGCAAGCAACTTTGGCCAGGGTCCGAACCAAAGAAGTCCTAGCACCACTGTCTAGTCTCTCTAGGACTAGGAACACACCATTGCTTTCATCTTTCTGAACTTGTGTTACCTCTTTCGGGCTTAATAGTATGGATGGAGGTTTAGCAATAGGATTTGTGTTTGGCATGTTCTTAATTGATGTAATTTTCTTGGGATCATATCACTCTAGCTGACGGAATTGTAGAGCATGATGTAATAAGTGGCCATACCTTTAACTGAAGAAAATGCCGGAACATTCTATCTTTTATCTAAAAAAATAGGTTATGTCGTTGCCATAAAATTCAGGCTGCCGAAGTACACGATACAGATTACTGTATCCGATATACACAGGCTGTCGTTGCCATAAAATTCAGGTTGCCTCGTATGCATTCCTTAGATTGCGTGTCGCTAGCATTGCGGAAGCAATGACCGTGCCATTCTAACTACCGCACAGTCTTCGGGTGGGCTAGGTGAAATGTCAACGGTAAGATGGATCAGAATTCTAGAACAAGTGAAAATCCGATGCACTGCCTTCCAAACCTTTACAGTATTTTTATCTTTGCTTCCGTAATTCAGCGCTTAATGAGAGTTTCCTGGATGCCGGAAAGAGTGCATATTATATGTCTCGCTCATCTCTTCCTTGCAAAACGACGCCTCTCTTGGGTACTTTGTTACTAGTTCATGTCACAAATCATCCGGGCTTCTTCCCCAATCCATCCAAATAAACAACAAATAAAGCATACTTTGACTGCTTGTGGAACGGAAGACCAAGATTCAAGGCATCACAGAGACAGTATATAATAGGTATTGGTACTCCAACAAGCGGCATTACTCCTTCATGGCTTGGTCTTCTATGATCAGGTACTACGCTCCTTTGCTTCTCCTCTTCTTCCTGCTCCCGCTCGGTGCAGCCGACGACCGGCTTGTCCCCGACGAGATTCTTTCCTCTGGCGCCACCATCGTTTCTGATGGTGGAAATTTTGCCTTGGGATTCTTCTCACCGTCCAATTCCACTCCGGTGAGGCTCTACCTCGGCATATGGTACAACAACATCTCCCAGTCCCAGCTCACCGTGGTGTGGGTGGCCAACCGAGAAACCCCTGCCACTAATGGCACGTCCTCTTCACCAGCCCTTTCTCTGACCAACAGCTCCAATCTCGTTCTGTCGGACGCCAACAGCCGTGTTCTTTGGATGACCAACGTCACTGGTGCCGCGAGCTCTGCAGCCGGCCTGGCTGCGGTGCTTTTGGACAGCGGCAACCTCATCATTCGATCGCCGAACGGCACCACCTTATGGCAGAGCTTCGAGCACCCATCCGACACCTTCCTTCCCGGCATGAAGATCCGGATCAGGTACAAGACGCTCACCGGCGAGCGGTTCGTGTCGTGGAAAGCCCCGGACGATCCCTCGCCGGGGAGTTTCACCTTCGGCATGGACCCAGCCACGTGTCTGCAGGGATTCATTTGGAATGGGACGCTTCCGATAGCCCGTACTGGCCCATGGACGGGCTACATGGTAGATGGCCAATCCCTAGTGAAAACTAGCGTCATCTTCTACCGGTCGGTCATCAGCAACGACGACGAGTTCTACGCGACTTACAGTCTCCCAGACGGCGCGGCGCCCTCCAGGACCGTGTTGACTTACACTGGTGAATACCAATTTGAGACCTGGAGATCATCATCAGGGTGGGCGATTCTCGGGAAGTGGCCCAACAACAATCAGTGCAACCTGTACGGCTACTGTGGCCCAAACGGTTATTGTGACAACACGGTGGCAGACCCGACCTGCATGTGCCTTGATGGTTTTCAGCCGACGAACTTGGACGAATGGAACAGAGGCAGGTTCTCTCAGGGGTGCCGGCGAAAGGAGGCGGTGCGGTGCGACAATGGTTTCTTAGCCTTGCCGTGGATGAAAGCGCCAGATAACTTCATCCTCGTCGAGAACCGAAATTTCACGGAATGCAGGGCAGAGTGCGCCTCTAACTGTTCATGTGTGGCATACGCTTATGCCAACTTGAGCACCAGCAGAACCAAGGGAGACTGGACGAGGTGCTTGCTGTGGACCGGGGACCTGATTGACATAGAGAAGGTGGACGACGACGCTTCCAGCGAGACGCTGTACCTTCGCGCTGCAGTCTCGGATGCTGGTGTGCATTGTTTCCTTATTGGATAAAGTTTTAATAAGGATCTTGTTTGGAAGTTGAGAGTTGTGTTTTATTTACGCGATCTAGCTAGATGTCCCATGATATATCCTCTTCACTGACTTTTTTGACAGATATCAAGGAGAAGACCGTCGCACTGAAGATTGTGCTGCCTATAGCTTTAGTAAGTAGTATTCTGATTCTTGCAGGTGTTTTCCTTGCATGCTGCAAGTTCAAAGGTACAAATTTACATGGTTTTGTTGTACATTGTACCCGTACACAAGAAAATAAGTCATAAAATTCTGGGCACAGGTAAAATGATGAGGACTAGGCACAAGAATGTAGTTTTCTATGGCATGAGTACATCCGATAAACCTGGGGAAGGAAATTCTGCACAGGATTTTGAATTTCCCTTCTTTTCATTTAATGACATTGTGGCCGCAACAAATAATTTCTCAGAAGCATGTAAGATTGGACAGGGAGGTTTTGGTAAAGTTTACAAGGTAACTCCCCTCAACTAATAGTATATTAGTTATGCATTCTGATTATGCAATTACATCAAGTTGTCTTCGTGACACTCAAATAGTTCCTCCTTCCATCTCCGAAGGCGTTCATAGGTGATAAAGAGGTTGCTATCAAAAGGCTAAGTAAGGATTCTAGGCAAGGAACAGAGGAATTCAGGAATGAAGTTGTTCTCATTGCCAAATTGCAGCATAGAAATTTGGTCCAACTTCTTGGTTGCAGTGCTGATGGTGATGAGAAAATCCTGATTTATGAATACTTGGCTAATGGAAGTTTAGATGCTACCCTTTTTGGTATGTTATCACCATACTAAGCTCTTGAAGTTGCTTGTAACACTTCAAATATATATACCTTAAATCTGAGCGTACCTGCAGATCATTCAAGAAAAATATTGCTAGATTGGCCGGCGAGATTTATTATAATAAAAGGAGTCGCTAAAGGGCTTCTTTATCTTCATCATGACTCCAGATCGACCATAATTCATAGGGATCTTAAAGCTGCTAATGTTTTGTTAGATGGAGAGATGAGACCCAAGATAGCAGACTTCGGCATGGCTAGGATATTTAATGGTAGTCAGAAGAAAGCAAACACCCACCGCGTTGTGGGAACATAGTGAGTAACTACTTGAAATAACTTTTAACATTATTCTGTGACCAAATTTGGCTTCCATGTATGACATATGCAAGTTAATGGTCAAACAGCGGCTATATGGCACCTGAGTACGCAATGGAAGGCACATTCTCCACCAAATCTGATGTGTATAGCTTTGGTATACTAGCCTTGGAGATCATAACTGGCACAAGGAGAAGTTCTATTAATAACAGAATGGGTTTCTCAAACCTTATAGTCTATGTGAGTATATGATTTTCCTAAACCTGTAATTAAAATCATAAAATTCCAGATAAAAATAATATTTTTTTATTTCAGGTATGGGATTTGTGGAAGGAAGGAAAAACAGACGATTTGGTAGATCCATCCATTGCGGATACTTGTTTGCTTGATGAAGTTTTGCTTTGCAATCATATAGCACTGTTGTGTGTTCAGGAAAACCCAGAGGATAGACCACTTATGTCTTCTGTTGTGTTTGCCCTGGAGAATGGAAGCAACACACTTTCAGCCCCAAATCAACCAGCATACATTGGACAACGGAGCAATGAAATGGTGCAACTAAGAGAAAATATTCAGAATTCCATGAATACAGTAACTATGACAGCTGTAGAAGGGCGGTAGACAAATCTATTTATCATTTACTCACTACAAAGCAAGGCTCAACAAATAGTTGTGCAGCTTGCTTGATTAATTTGGAAGTCATTTGTTACATTTTTATATAACGATTTGGTGGATTTTCTAATTGTTTTTTTGTTAAGTTTGGTACATCAGTTTAATATGTACCATAATCAATGTGTTATTAGATTGGGCTTTGATCAAAGAGATAAAAGACTAGTCTCATCTGACTGCTCAGCGCGGTAATCATATAAAAGTTGTTTAGTTAATTTGCTCATTTTTGTTGAAATGCTTCTATTTTCCGTTTGGGGCAGCTGTCTTATCTTAAACAACAACAGTCCTTAATGCGTTGTCGTGATACACAACGGGAGGTTTGGGGTCGCGTTGGACCACCATTGCCAAAAGAGTAAAATGCATGAATATATAGCAATCATACTTGTTCGGTCGTTTCAATTTAATAACCATTACTCATGAAACTGCAAATTATGATCATTAAACTAGCTGATACACATCAATATGGTCATTAGTGTCATATCCCTATGTAATTTCATGATGTGGCATGTGTATACTTGTAACTCACCGTCCACATGGATGCAACTCAATGAGAGCACATATGTCGTCAGAAAAAAAACATAGCAATGAAGTTGTAATTTTATATTTGTAACACACATGCTGTTATGATATCACAGAATTGGGATCAAGAAATAATATTCAGAAAAAAGGGCAAAGCAAGATTCTTTTTAAAATTATAGGTCCAGTAAAATTTATAAGGTTGAGCTCAATTTAACAAATAAACTCCAAATACTCTTGAAAGGTACATAAGAAGATGTTAGGTAGTAGATGGATTAGTTTGTGCACAAACAACAAATTAATGAGTAAAGATGATAATGTATTCCAAATTGGTGCACGTTCTTCACGTCAGTGAACTGGAGCTATTATAAGGGTGTGTTCGTTTCTGGGGTCTAAATTTTATAGCTGTCACATCAAAATAATCTTACTATTTATGAATACTAAATAAAGTTTAATTATAAAATAAATTACAGGCCTGTAGACTAATTTACGAGACTAATCTAATAAGGTTAATTAAGTCGTAATTAGAAGACGGTTACTGTAGCATCACTTTAGCAAAATATAGATTAATTAAGCTCATTAGATTCATTAAAAAATTAGCACCAATCTGCAAAAGGATTTTATTGATCGAAATATTTATAAATAGTAAGATTTTTTTTGATGTGACAATGCTAAAATTTAGAGGGTAGGAAACGAACATGGCCTAAGTACATGTTCTAGCTAAATTGGCTACTTGTTCTGGTTGTAATAAAGTGTTGTTCTAACATTGATTTTTTTGCTCCAGCTATTATAAGTACATGTTCCAACTCCATTACCTACTTGTTCCATCAACCTTACTTCTCTTGCTTGCTATATTGTTCTGATGTTAATGTTTTCTTTTTCTTTTTGATCTCAGTGAAGCTGTTTAGCAGCAAGGAATGATATATCCTGTGAACGTAAGGGAAATGTTCATCCCTTGTTCTAGGCAAAAGAAGAAACATGGTCTTAGTTCTCGACAAGCTAATGTGTCCAATAGAAAAGTTCTTTGCCTTTCTTCATAGGTGTGTTTAGTGTCTCTTTTTTTTTTAGCAAAATTGTCTATAACACACTGAGAAAATGTGGATTTGTACTGTAACACATCAATAAAGTCGAATTTGTCCGTAACACACGACGATTGTGTGATTTCTTATCCAGGACAAATTATGACCATTTAACAATTGTTTTCATCTTTTTTATCTCAATACTCGTAATACATTAGGACTTGAAACTTAGCATAAATATATATTTTTGTTTTATCTATCATTAAAAAATAGAGCTAAATTTTTTTCCAGACGTTTGTATTCATTGCTCATTGTTTTAATATTCAATATCCAACAAACCATGAAAATAACAAAAATAAAATCTAGCACTATTTTTTTAATAGATAATAGAATAATAAATATTTGTGCCAAGTTTCAAGTCCAACTGTACTACGAGTATTGAGATAAAAAAGTTGACATCAATTGTTAAATAGTCATAATGTGTCTGAGACAAGAAATCACAAAATCGTAGTGTGTTACTGATAATAACGACTTTGTTGATGTGTTGGAGACGAAGTCACGTTTTCTCAGTGTGTTACAGACAATTTTACCTTTTTTTTCTATTCTAGCTGAGCTGATTATTCTCAGAACAAGTTGGCCTGGAACTGAGATTGATTTTGTACCATGCTAAAGTGTTTAGAGCTTCAGATTGTATTCTACTTTGCTTGTACTTTAATTTGTTCAAACATCTATTTCGCAAATAAACTAGAAGAAACATGTTTATAAAATATTTTAGCCAGCGGGGTTGGGACGTGTGAGAACTGAGAAGGGCACGCGCCTGGCGTTTAGCCCGGCAGGCACGCCGCACGGGAAAATGTAAAAGAATAGAGTGAAACGAGGCATGCCGCACGGGAAGAAAAGTAAAAGAAGAGAGTGGAAATGAACGTGCATATGTGAAATGGGTCGCAAATGGACGCGATACATATCAGGGTGTGAGCGGGATGGATTCTTCAGAGCCCGTCTTTTTTAGTAATTAGAAAAATCATAATTTTAAATATAGTAATTAACTCTGAGATTAGTAAAACTAGAAAGGACGCGCTAACGAAGTCAACGTCCAAACGGGACTATTGTTAACAGCGTCCCGTACAGGACGCTTGTCTCGATAGCGTCCAGCAGCTCTGCTGACGTTGAGAGTCTCAACCGCTGGCTGCCGGAATTCTCCAGGCGTTCCACAAGCTGCACAACGCCGGTTCCCTCTGTCTGGCCGAGCTCGGTTTCATCGACCCCTGCTGATTGCCACTCCTCGCCTGAGGCCAACGGTCCTACCGTGCAGGCTCGCAGCCTGGTGGTAATCATCATCTTCTTCTCGTCATTTGAGCGCACAAGTAGGAGTAAAGTTCCCTGCTTCGTGATTTGGCTCGCTGAGCATGAGGCCGGAAACTTGCCTGTGATAGGTTTGCTGTTTGGATGGAGCCTCGTGTTCGAGAAGCTGCCTGAATCAGGCATGTGGGATCACCGAAAGGCATCCAAGATTGCCACGCAAGCTCGCTTGCTTAATTGATTATGCAGATCATTGGCGCACATGCCCTTCAGCATCATGTTGGTCGCCTCCTCCGCCGGTTCATCCCAAATATGGGCTCACAACCCTCTTGCACCGCCGTGGCCATGTGGTTCTGTTTATGCATGCCCTCTACACCATCAACTCAAACGGGCATCATTTCTGAGCTATAATAGCAACTCCAGCAAGAGACCTGAAATCAAGCTTTGATTTCGAGGTGCCCTGGTAAATCTAGGAGGTCTGAATCTTGCTTCAACTTTAGCGGCACCGCTACTCTAGACTCCTAAACAGGCGGGTCCCACATGTCACCCTCCTGCCTTCTTCCTCTCCAATCGACGCGGGCCCTCACTGCTGGGCGAGGCGGGGATGCAGGCCAGATCACGCGGGAGGAAGATGGCCGGGCGTAGCCGAGCCATGACGTAGCTCGCGGCGGGGTGGTGCCACTGCCGCCATGACACTTTCTAGTACCCCGCTCTCCTCGTTACCGATGGCGGTGGCGGCGATGGACTCGAACGTGGTGGTGAGCACGCGCCCCGTGTTGACGGACTCGTTGTCCCGCGAGCGCGTGAATGCAGTGACGGCCTCGGCACACGCAGCGGTGCCGCCCGAGTGGTGCGCAACGTGGCGAGGTCGAAGAGGTCGTTGGCCCGAGTGGGCGTGACAGGGATCTTGGGCCTGGGGATGCACTCCACCACGCCCCGCCGCCCGACCATCGTTGTCGAGGCCGCCCCGTGCCGGCATCAATGGCCGCTGGCTGGGCGTGTCGCGGCGCAACCTGGTGCGACATGGTGAGGACGAGAGCCGGTCGAAAGGGAGGCGGCGGCTGGGAGAAGGCGGGAGACCAAGAGGAGGAGCCTGCGCGCCGACAGGGAGGACTTGGGGGCACAGCAAGAGGCGGCAGCGGCGCTCCGGCCGGAGAAGGCGGGGGGGTGCGAGCGGGCGGCTGGGAGAGAGAAGGTGAGTGAGAAGAGAAGAGAAGGAAAAAATATAGAAAATCCGTGGGTTCCATGCCAGCTGTTATTTAGAAGGAGGAAAAGGGCCCTCCCATTTCGTGGGGCTTGGAGGGGATTGAAAGCCCACCTAATTTAGGAGCCCATTTAAGAGTGTTGCTGCAGATGAATTTTTTGTCAAACCTCCTAACATTTATGATTGGGGGCTGTTTAGGGAGATTGGTGGAGTTGCTCCAATGGCTCGGGCGGTGAAAGCGGTGGCAGGAAGTGAGGATATGGGTGCATCATCTGGGTGAAGAATAAGGAGACACCGAATGTGAAAGCACGGAGGACCAAGCCAAGGAGAGGGGTTGTGACAACAAAAGCCTCATTGGAGGACAGGAATGACGAAACCATGATGGAAGCCTAGCTCGGGTAGTGCATCAAATATTATTGAGCAGTGCCCATGCTCTGCGGCTGGGCAATCGCCCTGACAGATTGAGGTTGACGAACCTGACAGGATCGAAGTCTGGACGCTATCCATATTAGCGTCCAAGTCGGGACGTTATGAGTATTAGCGCCCAGTTATGGAGTATGGACGTTGTTTCCTCCAGCGTCCTTACCATTTTCCTAAATACAATCAAGAAGTACTATTTTTAAAATTAATGGGTTATTCTTTATTAAAAATAAAAAAATCGGCTTCAGAGCTCATGACCCAGATGTCTAGATGCCATCGTGTGTTGGTATACGAGGTTATCTAGAATAGAATAACACAGTTGCCAGTGAACGCATAGGGGACCCCAAGCTAAATTAA
>JAUNZO010003908.1:0-31461 GCA_031894775.1 Chloris gayana | reverse complement strand
TGATGAGGACATGATATTTATAGATATAACTATGTTCTTGCATTTTAACTCAAAGGTGAACCTCTTCTATCACACAATTATGTTTGAAATATTTGATGAATTGATGCTGCACCATGATGTGTGTTCATTTTCATTTTCAGAATTACATACATGGATAAAGAAAAGTGTCGGACGCACATGGAAGGCATGGAGGACCAAGGAAGTTGATTGGGGGCCAAATCCTAGTATTCTCCACGTTTTTCAGAAGGCCACCACGTCACTTTTGGTACAGGGGAAGAAAGAGATCAAATCCAACACGTTTTGGAAAGTTGGATTCGGACTGCAGAAAAGTACCAACTTGCGACGGCCGCCACGACTTCATACGAACTCCAATTGGGCTGATCTTGGACTTCATGGAAAGCTTATCAAATCTAGTTTCCAACAGATCCAGTCCCAAGTCGAGATCTATTCGGAGCCGCCCGGAATCGTCGATTTACTACAGAGACCTTATTCTGTCCAGATTTGGTCCGACGGGCCGTGTATCATGTTGGGCCCAATAGGGGCGCGTCCTAGGGTTGAGGGACGACCCCCACCATGTCCTGGTCGTCCTCTCCACCTCTCTTATACCCCCATAGCCGCCACAATCAGATCGGGTTTTGTTTTGTTAGTTTAGCCATTGCTACTACCTTGTAGACGCATGCGTCGGCTAGGCCATCCGTTCTACTTCATTCAGAACCCCACCTTTGCGAGTTGAGTTACTTGTTTATCTTGTTCTTGCTTGTTCTTCGATTGCTTGCAGGAATTACCCTCGTGGTTTGGTTGATTGTGCTCCACAAGATCGTGATTAACCGTTGGAGTTGGTGTATCGGTTGCTAAGGCGCATCCTTGTTGGCTGTAGTCGGGCCGTGAACGTCTCTCCGGTCTAAATCGAAGTTATCCCCTCTCATCGAAAGATCGGGCAGCACCCGTGTATTTATCAGTTGGTAATCAGAGCAAGGTTCATCGGTGAGAGATTTCTTGTTCCTCCCTGAATTTTTTTTCTCTCCTATAGTCCAAAACAGCCACACACAAAAAAAAAACAATATACATCAGATTTCCATTTTCCTAAAAACACTTTGAGCCTTTTACTAGTACTGATTAGTAGGGCTTGTTGAGTCCTTGGTTGCTTCGGTTTGTGTCGAGTTGCTGGTCTTAGTTTTAGTCCATTAGAGTTTCGAGTTCTTGTCATGTTTTGTCACTTTTCGGACTGCATAATAGTACCAAATTGAAACAGCCACCACAACGACATACAGACTCCGTTGGGGGTGTTCTAGTACTTTACGGAAAGCTTGTTAAGTCTACTTTCCAATGGATCCAACCTCACATTCATATCTATTTTGAGTCACCTACAGTCTTCGATTTCATACAGACACCTTTTTCTGTACCGTTATAACATACTCTCTCCGGAAAAAGTGTATGTGCTGATTTTTTTTTTTTCAATTGGCTTCCATTGTTGATAGAATCTGTTATTGAGGCTCCCTGAAAAAAAAAGAAGGAAAAAAAATATAAAAAAAGAAGAAGAAGAAAAAAAAAAGAAACGAAAAGAAAAAGAAAGGGGCTGAATCTTTGTGTTTGTTCTTTGTTCTCGGTTGGTGCTTGTGACTTCCTTTGTGTCTAGGCTCGCGTCTCTAGCAAGGTCTAGGCTAGGACCAGCGCACTTACCACCGTTGAACGATTACTCAGCTTGCTTTTAAACTAATGTGGTGCTAGTATTTTCCTTGTGCACTACTTTCAGCCCACCTATAGCTCCACATATCCGATTACAGCTCGACAGGTATTGCTGCTGCACCGAGTACATTCTTTCCACGGTTGCCGACTTGTTGGTTGCCATCATCTCCTGTTGCAATGTAAGAATTGGTAAGAGCTCGTATAACAAGTTGAGAGTGAGCGCCTTATATTAGTTACCTCATAGTAGCTGTGTAGGGCTTTGTTCTTCTTCACTTGTTTGGTGTTTCTTGTCTAAAGATCATGGCAGGTTCAAGGGAAGATGAAGACCAACATACACCTCGCACGAAGCGTACCCTGCAGCATTTTGAGAGGAAAGTGAAGATGCACACAGAAGGACTTGATGCAGATTTGGCGACAACAAATGAAAAGCTTAGGCAGTTAGAAGCAGACGCAGATTGCCACCACCACCATGCTTGGGCAGTTAGAGACGTCCATTGGTCGAGTGGACAGAAGCGTTGCTGCTTTGTTGAGACGTTTTGATGACTTCATGGCTGCTGGAGGGAGCAACAACAACGGGCATCGAGATAACAGAGGTGACACCCATGAAGATGCCCATAACGAGGATCAATGGGATGATAATGGTGACTATTCTGCTGATAGTGAACATGATGCTCGGGATCGACAACGGTTAGAGCGTAACCGTCGAGGTATGGCAGGAGGACACCGTCGACGTGAGGTACGTGATGATGTGTTTAGTAAGATTAAATTTAAGATACCTCCATTTGATGGTAAATATGATCCTGATGCTTACATTACTTGGGAGCTTGCTGTTGATCAAAAGTTTACATGCCATGAATTTCCTGAGAATACACGTGTTAGGGCTGCTACTAGTGAATTCACTGATTTTGCCTCTGTTTGGTGGGTAGAATATGCTAAGAAAAATCCTGATAATGTACCACATACTTGGGATGCTTTGAAACGGGTCATGCGTAATAGATTTGTTCCTTCTTACTATGCGCGTGACATGATGAATAAATTACAATGCTTGAAACAAGGTGATAACTCTATCGAGGTTTACTACCATGCTTTGAAATTTCATATGCTGCGTTGTGGTTTAGAAGAATGTGAAGAAGCTACTGAAAATAGATTTTTGAGAGGGCTTAAAACTGAAATTCGAGATATCCTTATGCATGAAACATATGACTCCCTCTCTTGTTTAATTGAGCTAGCTTCCAAGATTGAGATTCAGCTTGCTACTAATTTGTGTGATGTTTCTGAAATTTTACCCTCTTGTCATGAGAATAATTCCATGGATGTCATGCCTTTTGTTATGTGCTCTTCTATGACTAACCTTGGACATAATACAAAAGATTTGGCTGCACCACCATCAAAAGACGAGGGTGAAAAAGGTAAGTCTTCTTCTGCTGAAATCAGTGATGTGAATAAAGAGGCACATGCTCTATCTTTGCCTCTATGTGAACGAAATGATTTGGTGCTGAATTTATCCACTACTCATGCTAATTTAGAGCAATCATTAGTGGAACCTGCTGTTGAATTTCCTTTGTTACAAGATGAGTATATGATTGTTGCTTGTGACAAAGAAGAGTTGTGTGATTATGCTTCACTTATATCTACAACACAACTAGTGCATGAATGTGAAAATTCTGTTGCTAATGAGGCACATGCTGAAGTTAGATGTTTCCATTGCATTGATAGCAACGAAGAAGAGTTGAAAATCATATCTTCTTTGAATTGTTTAGGTTATATCGAATTTGATTTCTTTTGTGACCTGAATCATTTAGAGGAGAATTTATTTCACAAATCTGGTTTGCTATGTCTCGGTTATTGTTCTTTTCATGCAATTGGAAAATTTGACCATAATAACAAATACTTGGTGCATCGCTTATATATATGTTCAGATTTGAAAAACCCATTAACAACGTCCTTGTGTGATCCAATGATGACTTACATTCAAGCTAACAACACCATGTCTAGTTCCTATTCTATTGATTATAAGTTGCAGGTATGGGTTAAAGAAGGGGAGCAATGTTTGGTGCCATGTCCTTTAGAGGAAGTTTCAGGAAAATATTTGAAAGAACTTGAGTCAACTTTGTACCTCAACCTCAACAACGACGCCAAACCGAGGACGGTTTGCAGTCAAGAAGGGGAGAATGATGAGGACATGATATTTATAGATATAACTATGTTCTTGCATTTTAACTCAAAGGTGAACCTCTTCTATCACACAATTATGTTTGAAATATTTGATGAATTGATGCTGCACCATGATGTGTGTTCATTTTCATTTTCAGAATTACATACATGGATAAAGAAAAGTGTCGGACGCACATGGAAGGCATGGAGGACCAAGGAAGTTGATTGGGGGCCAAATCCTAGTATTCTCCACGTTTTTCAGAAGGCCACCACGTCACTTTTGGTACAGGGGAAGAAAGAGATCAAATCCAACACGTTTTGGAAAGTTGGATTCGGACTGCAGAAAAGTACCAACTTGCGACGGCCGCCACGACTTCATACGAACTCCAATTGGGCTGATCTTGGACTTCATGGAAAGCTTATCAAATCTAGTTTCCAACAGATCCAGTCCCAAGTCGAGATCTATTCGGAGCCGCCCGGAATCGTCGATTTACTACAGAGACCTTATTCTGTCCAGATTTGGTCCGACGGGCCGTGTATCATGTTGGGCCCAATAGGGGCGCGTCCTAGGGTTGAGGGACGACCCCCACCATGTCCTGGTCGTCCTCTCCACCTCTCTTATACCCCCATAGCCGCCACAATCAGATCGGGTTTTGTTTTGTTAGTTTAGCCATTGCTACTACCTTGTAGACGCATGCGTCGGCTAGGCCATCCGTTCTACTTCATTCGGAACCCCACCTTTGCGAGTTGAGTTACTTGTTTATCTTGTTCTTGCTTGTTCTTCGATTGCTTGCAGGAATTACCCTCGTGGTTTGGTTGATTGTGCTCCACAAGATCGTGATTAACCGTTGGAGTTGGTGTATCGGTTGCTAAGGCGCATCCTTGTTGGCTGTAGTCGGGCCGTGAACGTCTCTCCGGTCCTAAATCGAAGTTATCCCCTCTCATCGAAAGATCGGGCAGCACCCGTGTATTTATCATAACGGGTCCGGAAAACACGGTTTTGACAACTTGTCGCGGCGTAATAAATGCGGGTCACTAGTGGGCCCACCGAAACATGAACAAAATTGTGCGTGCACGGTTGTTCGAGAACACATTTTAGGACACCTAGTCACTGCTGGGTGCGAAAATACGAGTTTTCACAACTTGTCCGGCGCAATAAATGCGGGTCACTAGTGGGTCCACCGGAACATGAACAAAATTGTACGTTTGTGTTTCGCGCACGGGTCGTTCCACAACACATTTTAGGACTCCTAGTCACTAACGGATGCGGAAACACGGTTTTCACAACTTGTCCCGACGCAATAAATGCGGGTCACTAGCGGAACCACTCGAACATGAACAAAGTTGTGCGTCGGTGTTTCGCGCACGGGTCGTTCGAGAACACATTTTAGGACTCCTAGTCACTACGGAGGCGGAAAACACGGTTTTCGAACTTGTCTGTCGCAATAAATGCGGTTCACTAGTGGGCCCATCCAAATATGAACAAAATTGTACGCTCGTGTTTTGCGCACGGGTCGTTCCAGCACACATTTTAGGACTCCTAATCACTAACGGGTGCGGGAAACACGGTTTTCACAACTTGGCCCGGCGCAATAAATGCGGGTCACTAGCGGGACCACTCGAACATGAACAAAGTTGTGTGACGGTGTTTCACGCACCGGTCGATTCCGAGAACACATTTTAGGACTCCTAGTCACTACCGGATGCGAGAAAACACGGTTTTCACAACTTGTCCAGCGCCATAATTGCGGGTCACTAGTGGAACCACCCAAACATGAACAAAATTGTACGTTTGTGTTTTGCGCACGGGTCGTTCCGGAACACGATTTAGGACTCCTAGTCACTAATTGGTGCGGAAACACGGTTTTCACAACTTGTCCCGACGCAATAAATGCGGGTCACTAGTGGGCCCACCAAAACATGAACAAAGTTGTGTGTCGGTGTTTCGCGTATGGGTCGTTCCGGATCACATTGTAGGACTTCTAGTCACTACCGGGTGCGGAAAACACGGTTTGCACAACTTGTCCGGCGCAATAAATGCGGGTCACTAGTTGGCCCACCAAAACATGAACAAAATTGTGTGTCGGTGTTTCGCATACGGGTCGTTCACGAACACATTTTAGGACTCCTAGTCACTACGGGGTGCAGAAAATATGGTTTCCACAACATGTCTCGGCGCAACAAATGCGTGTCACTAGTGGGCCCACCGAAACATGAACAAAATTGTGAGTCGGTGTTTCGCGCACGGGTCGTTCCGAACACATTGTAGGACTCCTAGTCACTACCGAGTGCGGAAAACACGGTTTCCACAACTTGTCCTGGTGCAATAAATGCGGGTCACTAGTGGGCCCACCAAAACATGAACAAAATTGTGTGTCGGTGTTTCGCGCACGGGTCGTTCCAGATCACATTTTAGGCCTCCTAGTCACTAACGGGCGTGGAAAACACGGTTTTCAAAACTTGTGTCGCCGCAATAAATGCGGGTCACTAACGGGACCACTCGAACATCAACAAAGTTGTGCGTCGGTGTTTCGCGCACGGGTCGTTCCAGACCACATTTTAGGACTCCTAATCACTACCGGGTGCGAGAAAATATGGTTTTCACAACATGTCCCGACGCAACAAATGCGTGTCACTAGTAGGCCCACCGAAACATGAACAAAATTGTGTGTCGGGTGTATCGCGCACGGGTTGTTCCGGAACACTTTCTAGGACTCCTAGTCACTACAGAGTCGCGGAAAACACGATTTTTACAACTTGTCCCGGCGCCATAATTGCGGGTCACTAGTGGGCCCACCCGAACATGACCAAAATTGTACGTTTGTGTTTCGCGCACGGGTCGTTACGGAGACACATTTTAGGAGTCCTAGTCACTAACGGGTGCGGAAAACACGGTTTTCCTCCTAGTCACCACCGGATGCGCAAAACACGGTTTTAACAACTTGTCTCGACGCAATAAATGTGGGTCACTAGTGGGCCCACCAAAACATGAACAAAGTTGTGTGTCGGTGTTTCGCGCATGGGTCGTTCCGAACACATTGTAGGACTCCTAGTCACTACCGGGTGCGGAAAACACGGTTTCCACAACTTGTCCGGCGCAATAAATTCGGTTCACTAGTGGGCCCACCCAAATATGAACAAAATTGTACGCTCGTGTTTCGCGCACGGGTCGTTCCAGCACACATTTTAGGACTCCTAGTCACTAACGGGTGCGGGAAACACGGTTTTCACAACTTGTCCGGGCGCAATAAATGCGGGTCACTAGCCGGACCACTCGAACATGAACAAAGTTGTGTGACGGTGTTTCTCGCACGGGTCGTTCCGGAACTCATTTTAGGACTCCTAGTCATTACCAGGTGCAGAAAACACGATTTTCACAACTTGTTCAGGCGCCATAATTGCGGGTCACTAGTGGGGCCCTTGAACGGGAACAAAATTATACGTTTGTGTTTCGCGCACGGGTCGTTCCGAACACATTTTAGGACTCCTAGTCACTAATGGGTGCGGGAAACATGGTTTTCACAACTTGTCCCGACGCAATAAATGCGGGTCACTAGCGGGACCACTCGAACATGAACAAAGTTGTGCGTCGGTGTTTTTGCACGGGTCGTTCCGAACACATTTTAGGACTCCTGGCGACTACGGGGGCGGAAAACATAGTTTTGGAACTTGTCCGGCGCAATAAATGCGGTTCACTAGTGGGCCCACCCGAACATGAACAAAATTGTACGTTGGTGTTTCGTGCACGGGTCGTTCCCGAACACATTTTAGGACTCCTAGTCACTAACGGGTGCGGAAAACACGGTTTTCCTCCGAGTCACCACCGGGTGCGGAAAACACGGTTTTAACAACTTGTCTCGGCGCAATAAATGTGGGTCACTAGTGGGCCCACCAAAACATGAACAAAGTTGTGTGTCGGTGTTTCGAGCATGGGTCGTTCCGGATCACATTGTAGGACTCCTAGTCACTACGGGTGCGGAAAACACGGTTTCCACAACTTGTCCGGCGCAATAAATGCGGGTCACTAGTTGGCCCACCAAATTATGAACAAAATTGTGTGTCGGTGTTTCGCGTACGGGTCGTTCCGAACACATTTTAGGACTCCTAGTCACTACCGGGTGCAGAAAATATGGTTTCCACAACATGTCTCGACGCAACAAATGCGTGTCACTAGTGGGCCCACCGAGAACATGAACAAAATTGTGAGTCGGTGTTTCGCGCACGGGTCGTTCCGAACACATTGTAGGACTCCTAGTCACTACCGAGTGCGGAAAACACGGTTTCCACAACTTGTCCGGTGCAATAAATGCGGGTCACTAGTGGGCCCACCAAAACATGAACAAAATTGTGTGTCGGTGTTTCGCGCACGGGTCGTTCAGAACACATTTTAGGCCTCCTAGTCACTAACGGGCGCGAAAAACACGGTTTTCAAAACTTGTGTCGCCGCAATAAATGCGGGTCACTAACGGGACCACTCGAACATCAACAAAGTTGTGCGTCGGTGTTTCGCGCACGGGTCGTTCCGGACCACATTTTAGGACTCCTAGTCACTACCGGGTGCAGAAAATATGGTTTTCACAACATGTCCCGGCGCAGCAAATGCGTGTCACTAGTGGGCCCACCGAAACATGAACAAAATTGTGTGTCGGTGTATCGCGCACGGGTTGTTCCGGAATACATTCTAGGACTCCTAGTCACTACCGGAGTGCGGAAAACACGATTTTCACAACTTGTCCCGGCGCCATAATTGCGGGTCACTAGTGGGCCCACCCGAACATGAACAAAATTGTACGTTTGTGTTTCGCGCACGGGTCGTTTCGAGAACACATTTTAGGACTCCTAGTCGATGCGGGGCGGAAAACACGGTTTTCGAACTTGTCCCGACGCAATAAATGCGGTTCACTAGTGGGCCCACCCGAACATGAACAAAATTGTACGTTGGTCTTTCGTGCACGGGTCGTTCCAAAACTCATTTTAGGACTCCTAGTCACTAACGGGTGCGGAAAACACGGTTTTCCTCCTAGTCACCACTGGATGCGCAAAACACGGTTTTAACAACTTGTCTCGACGCAATAAATGTGGGTCACTTGTGGGCCCACCAAAACATGAACAAAGTTGTGTGTCGGTGTTTCGCGCACGGGTCGTTCCAGAACACATTGTAGGACTCCTAGTCACTACGGGTGCGGAAAACACGGTTTCCACAACTTGTCCGGCGCAATAAATGCGGTTCACTAGTGGGCCCACCCAAATATGAACAAAATTGTACGCTCGTGTTTCGCGCACAGGTCGTTCCAGCACACATTTTAGGACTCCTAGTCACTAACGGGTGCGGAAACACGGTTTTCACAACTTGTCCGGGCGCAATAAATGCGGGTCACTAGCGGGACCACTCGAACATGAACAAAGTTGTGTGACGGTGTTTCTCGCACGGGTCGTTCCCGGAACTCATTTTAGGACTCCTAGTCATTACCAGTGCAGAAAACACGATTTTCACAACTTGTTCGGCGCCATAATTGCGGGTCACTAGTGGGGCCCTTGAACGGGGAACAAAATTATACGTTTGTGTTTCGCGCACGGGTCGTTCGGAACACATTTTAGGACTCCTAGTCACTAATGGGTGCGGGAAACATGGTTTTCACAACTTGTCCCGACGCAATAAATGCGGGTCACTAGCGGGACCACTCGAACATGAACAAAGTTGTGCGTCGGTGTTTTTTGCACGGGTCGTTCCGGAACACATTTTAGGACTCCTGGCGACTACCGGGGCGGAAAACATAGTTTTCGGAACTTGTCCCGCGCAATAAATGCGGTTCACTAGTGGGCCCACCCGAACATGAACAAAATTGTACGTTGGTGTTTCGTGCACGGGTCGTTCCAGAACACATTTTAGGACTCCTAGTCACTAACGGGTGCGGAAAACACGGTTTTCCTCCGAGTCACCACCGGGTGCGGAAAACACGGTTTTAACAACTTGTCTCGGCGCAATAAATGTGGGTCACTAGTGGGCCCACCAAAACATGAACAAAGTTGTGTGTCGGTGTTTCGAGCATGGGTCGTTCCGGATCACATTGTAGGACTCCTAGTCACTACCGGGTGCGGAAAACACGGTTTCCACAACTTGTCCCGGCGCAATAAATGCGGGTCACTAGTTGGCCCACCAAATTATGAACAAAATTGTGTGTCGGTGTTTCGCGTACGGGTCGTTCCGAACACATTTTAGGACTCCTAGTCACTACCGGGTGCAGAAAATATGGTTTCCACAACATGTCTCGACGCAACAAATGCGTGTCACTAGTGGGCCCACCGAAACATGAACAAAATTGTGAGTCGGTGTTTCGCGCACAGGTCGTTCCGAACACATTGTAGGACTCCTAGTCACTACCGAGTGCGGAAAACACGGTTTCCACAACTTGTCCCGGTGCAATAAATGCGGGTCACTAGTGGGCCCACCAAAACATGAACAAAATTGTGTGTCGGTGTTTCGCGCACGGGTCGTTCCGAGATCACATTTTAGGCCTCCTAGTCACTAACGGGGCGCGGAAAACACGGTTTTCAAAACTTGTGTCGCCGCAATAAATGCGGGTCACTAACGGGACCACTCGAACATCAACAAAGTTGTGCGTCGGTGTTTCGCGCACGGGTCGTTCCGGATCACATTTTAGGACTCCTGGTCACTACGGGTGCGAGAAAATATGGTTTTCACAACATGTCCGGCGCAACAAATGCGTGTCACTAGTGGGCCCACCGAAACATGAACAAAATTGTGTGTCGGTGTATCGCGCACGGGTTGTTCCAGAATACATTCTACGACTCCTAGTCACTACCGAGTGCGGAAAACACGATTTTCACAACTTGTCCCGGCGCCATAATTGCGGGTCACTAGTGGGCCCACCCGAACATGAACAAAATTGTACGTTTGTGTTTCGCGCACGGGTCGTTCCGGAACACATTTTAGGACTCCTAGTCACTACGGGGGCGGAAAACACGGTTTTCAACACTTGTCCGGCGCAATAAATGCGGTTCACTAGTGGGCCCACCCAAATATGTACAAAATTGTACGCTCGTGTTTTGCGCACGGTCGTTCCAGCACACATTTTAGGACTCCTAGCCACTACCGGAGCGGAAAACACGGTTTTCGGAACTTGTCCGAGCGCAATAAATGCGGTTCACTAGTGGGCCCACCCAAATATGAACAAAATTGTACGCTCGTGTTTTGCGCACGGGTCATTCCAGCACACATTTTAGGACTCCTAGTCACTAACGGGTGCGAGAAATACGGTTTTCACAACTTGTCCGAGGCGCAATAAATGCGGGTCACTAGCGGGACCACTCGAACATGAACAAAGTTGTGTGACGGTGTTTCACGCATGGGTCGTTCGAGAACACATTTTAGGACTCCTAGTCACTACCGAGTGCAGAAATCACGGTTTTCACAACTTGTCCCGGCGCCATAAATGCGGGTCACTAGTGGGCCCTTGAACATGAACAAAATTGTTCGTTTGTGTTTCGCTCACGGGTCGTTCCGAACACATTTTAGGAGTCCTAGTCACTAATGGGTGCGGGAAACATGGTTTTCACAACTTGTCCCGACGCAATAAATGCGGGTCACTAGCGGAACCACTCGAACATGAACAAAGTTGTGCGTCGGTGTTTCGCGCACGGGTCGTTCCGAACACATTTTAGGACTCCCGGTGACTACGGGGCGGAAAACATAGTTTTCGAGAACTTGTCCCGGCGCAATAAATGCGGTTCACTAGTGGGCCCACCCGAACATGAACAAAATTGTACGTTGGTGTTTCGTGCACGGGTCGTTCCGGACCACATTTTAGGACTCCTAGTCACTAACGGGTGCTCGGAAACATGGTTTTCATAACTTGTCCCGACGCAATAAATGCGGGTCACTAGCGGGACCACTCGAACATGAACAAAGTTGTGCGTCGGTGTTTCGCGCACGGGTCGTTCCCGAACACATTTTAGGACTCCTGGTGGCTACGGGGCGGAAAACATAGTTTTCGGAACTTGTCCGAGCGCAATAAATGCGGTTCACTAGTGGGCCCACCCGAACATGAACAAAATTGTACGTTGGTGTTTCGTGCACGGGTCGTTCCGAACACATTTTAGGACTCCTAGTCACTAACGGGTGCGGAAAACACGGTTTTCCTCCTAGTCACCACCGGGTGCGGAAAACACGGTTTTAACAACTTGTCTCGGCACAATAAATGTGGGTCACTAGTGGGCCCACCAAAACATGAACAAAGTTGTGTGTCGGTGTTTCGCGTATGGGTCGTTCCGGATCACATTGTAGGACTCCTAGTCACTACCGGGTGCGGAAAACACGGTTTCCACAACTTGTCCGGCGCAATAAATGCGGGTCACTAGTTGGCCCACCAAAATATGAACAAAATTGTGTGTCGGTGTTTCGCGTACGGGTCGTTCCAGAACAAATTTTAGGACTCCTATTCACTACCGGGTGCAGAAAATATGGTTCTCACAACTTGTCTCGGCGCAACAAATGCGTGTCACTAGTGGGCCCACCGAAACATGAACAAAATTGTGAGTCGGTGTTTCGCGCACGAGGTCGTTCCGAACACATTGTAGGACTCCTAGTCACTACCGAGTGCGGAAAACACGCTTTCCACAACTTGTCCCGACGCAATAAATGCAGGTCGCTAGTGGGCCCACCAAAATATGAACAAAATTGTGTGTCGGTGTTTCGCGCACGGGTCGTTCCGAACACATTGTAGGACTCCTAGTCACTACCGAGTACGGAAAACACGATTTTCACAACTTGTCCCGGCGCCATAATTGCGGGTCACTAGTGGTCCCACCCGAACATGAACAAAATTGTACGTTTGTGTTTCGCGCACGGATCGTTCCGAACACATTTTAGGACTCCTAGTCACTAATGGGTGCTTGGAAACATGGTTTTCACAACTTGTCCCGACGCAATAAATGCGGGTCACTAGCAGTACCACTCGAACATGAACAAAGTTGTGCGTCGGTGTTTCGCGCACGGGTCGTTCCAGAACACATTTTAGGACTCCTAGTGACTACGGGGGCGGAAAACACGGTTTTCGGAACTTGTCCCGACGCAATAAATGCGGTTCACTAGTGGGCCCACCCGAACATGAACAAAATTGTACGTTGGTGTTTCGTGCACGGGTCGTTCCAAAACACATTTTAGGACTCCTAGTCACTAACGGGTGCGGAAAACACGGTTTTCCTCCTAGTCACCACCGGATGCGCAAAACACGGTTTTAACTTGTCTCGACGCAATAAATGTGTGTCACTTGTGGGCCCACCAAAACATGAACAAAGTTGTGTGTCGGTGTTTCGCGCATGGGTCGTTCCAGAACACATTGTAGGACTCCTAGTCACTACCGGGTGCGGAAAACACGGTTTCCACAACTTGTCCGGCGCAATAAATGCGGTTCACTAGTGGGCCCACCCAAATATGAACAAAATTGTACGCTCGTGTTTCGCGCACGGGTCGTTCGGCACACATTTTAGGACTCCTAGTCACTAACGGGTGCGGGAAACACGGTTTTCACAACTTGTCCAGGCGCAATAAATGCGGGTCACTAGCGGGACCACTCGAACATGAACAAAGTTGTGTGATGGTGTTTCTCGCACGGGTCGTTCCGAACTCATTTTAGGACTCCTAGTCATTACCGGGTGCGAGAAAACACGATTTTCACAACTTGTTCCGGCGCCATAATTGCGGGTCACTAGTGGGGCCCTTGAACGGGAACAAAATTATACGTTTGTGTTTTGCGCACGGGTCGTTCCGAACACATTTTAGGACTCCTAGTCACTAATGGGTGCGGGAAACATGGTTTTCACAACTTGTCCCGACGCAATAAATGCGGGTCACTAGCGGGACCACTCGAACATGAACAAAGTTGTGCGTCGGTGTTTTTGCACGGGTCGTTCCGAACACATTTTAGGACTCCTGGCGACTACGGGGGCGGAGAACATAGTTTTCGGAACTTGTCCGGCGCAATAAATGCGGTTCACTAGTGGGCCCACCCGAACATGAACAAAATTGTACGTTGGTGTTTCGTGCACGGGTCGTTCCGGAACACATTTTAGGACTCCTAGTCACTAACGGGTGCGGAAAACACGGTTTTCCTCCGAGTCACCACCGGGTGCGGAAAACACGGTTTTAACAACTTGTCTCGGCGCAATAAATGTGGGTCACTAGTGGGCCCACCAAAACATGAACAAAGTTGTGTGTCGGTGTTTCGAGCATGGGTCGTTCCGGATCACATTGTAGGACTCCTAGTCACTACGGGTGCGGAAAACACGGTTTCCACAACTTGTCCCGGCGCAATAAATGCGGGTCACTAGTTGGCCCACCAAAACATGAACAAAATTGTGTGTCGGTGTTTCGCGTACGGGTCGTTCCGGAACACATTTTAGGACTCCTAGTCACTACCGGGTGCAGAAAATATGGTTTCCACAACATGTCTCGACGCAACAAATGCGTGTCACTAGTGGGTCCACCGAAACATGAACAAAATTGTGAGTCGGTGTTTCGCGCACGGGTCGTTCCGAACACATTGTAGGACTCCTAGTCACTACCGAGTGCGGAAAACACGGTTTCCACAACTTGTCCCGGTGCAATAAATGCGGGTCACTAGTGGGCCCACCAAAACATGAACAAAATTGTGTGTCGGTGTTTCGCGCACGGGTCGTTCCGAGATCACATTTTAGGCCTCCTAGTCACTAACGGGCGCGGAAAACACGGTTTTCAAAACTTGTGTCGCCGCAATAAATGCGGGTCACTAACGGGACCACTCGAACATCAACAAAGTTGTGCGTCGGTGTTTCGCGCACGGGTCGTTCCGGATCACATTTTAGGACTCCTGGTCACTACCGGGTGCGAGAAAATATGGTTTTCACAACATGTCCGGCGCAACAAATGCGTGTCACTAGTGGGCCCACCGAAACATGAACAAAATTGTGTGTCGGTGTATCGCGCACGGGTTGTTCCGAGAATACATTCTACGACTCCTAGTCACTACCGGAGTGCGGAAAACACGATTTTCACAACTTGTCCCGGCGCCATAATTGCGGGTCACTAGTGGGCCCACCCGAACATGAACAAAATTGTACGTTTGTGTTTCGCGCACGGGTCGTTCCGAACACATTTTAGGACTCCTAGTCACTACGGGGGCGGAAAACACGGTTTTCAACACTTGTCCGGCGCAATAAATGCGGTTCACTAGTGGGCCCACCCAAATATGTACAAAATTGTACGCTCGTGTTTTGCGCACGGGTCGTTCCAGCACACATTTTAGGACTCCTAGCCACTACCGGAGCGGAAAACACGGTTTTCGGAACTTGTCCGAGCGCAATAAATGCGGTTCACTAGTGGGCCCACCCAAATATGAACAAAATTGTACGCTCGTGTTTTGCGCACGGGTCATTCCAGCACACATTTTAGGACTCCTAGTCACTAACGGGTGCGAGAAATACGGTTTTCACAACTTGTCCGGGCGCAATAAATGCGGGTCACTAGCGGGACCACTCGAACATGAACAAAGTTGTGTGACGGTGTTTCACGCATGGGTCGTTCGAGAACACATTTTAGGACTCCTAGTCACTACCAGGTGCAGAAATCACGGTTTTCACAACTTGTCCCGGCGCCATAAATGCGGGTCACTAGTGGGCCCTTGAACATGAACAAAATTGTTCGTTTGTGTTTCGCTCACGGGTCGTTCCGAACACATTTTAGGAGTCCTAGTCACTAATGGGTGCGGGAAACATGGTTTTCACAACTTGTCCCGACGCAATAAATGCGGGTCACTAGCGGAACCACTCGAACATGAACAAAGTTGTGCGTCGGTGTTTCGCGCACGGGTCGTTCCAGAACACATTTTAGGACTCCCGGTGACTACGGGGCGGAAAACATAGTTTTCGAACTTGTCCCGACGCAATAAATGCGGTTCACTAGTGGGCCCACCCGAACATGAACAAAATTGTACGTTGGTGTTTCGTGCACGGGTCGTTCCGGACCACATTTTAGGACTCCTAGTCACTAACGGGTGCTTGGAAACATGGTTTTCATAACTTGTCCCGACGCAATAAATGCGGGTCACTAGCGGGACCACTCGAACATGAACAAAGTTGTGCGTCGGTGTTTCGCGCACGGGTCGTTCCGAACACATTTTAGGACTCCCGGTGGCTACGGGGCGGAAAACATAGTTTTCGGAACTTGTCCCGGCGCAATAAATGCGGTTCACTAGTGGGCCCACCCGAACATGAACAAAATTGTACGTTGGTGTTTCGTGCACGGGTCGTTCCGAACACATTTTAGGACTCCTAGTCACTAACGGGTGCGGAAAACACGGTTTTCCTCCTAGTCACCACCGGGTGCGGAAAACACGGTTTTAACAACTTGTCTCGGCACAATAAATGTGGGTCACTAGTGGGCCCACCAAAACATGAACAAAGTTGTGTGTCGGTGTTTCGCGTATGGGTCGTTCCGGATCACATTGTAGGACTCCTAGTCACTACCGGGTGCGGAAAACACGGTTTCCACAACTTGTCCCGGCGCAATAAATGCGGGTCACTAGTTGGCCCACCAAAATATGAACAAAATTGTGTGTCGGTGTTTCGCGTACGGGTCGTTCCGAACAAATTTTAGGACTCCTATTCACTACCGGGTGCAGAAAATATGGTTCTCACAACTTGTCTCGGCGCAACAAATGCGTGTCACTAGTGGGCCCACCGAAACATGAACAAAATTGTGAGTCGGTGTTTCGCGCACAGTGTCGTTCCGAACACATTGTAGGACTCCTAGTCACTACCGAGTGCGGAAAACACGCTTTCCACAACTTGTCCCGACGCAATAAATGCAGGTCGCTAGTGGGCCCACCAAAATATGAACAAAATTGTGTGTCGGTGTTTCGCGCACGGGTCGTTCCGAACACATTGTAGGACTCCTAGTCACTACCGAGTACGGAAAACACGATTTTCACAACTTGTCCCGGCGCCATAATTGCGGGTCACTAGTGGTCCCACCCGAACATGAACAAAATTGTACGTTTGTGTTTCGCGCACGGATCGTTCCGAACACATTTTAGGACTCCTAGTCACTAATGGGTGCTTGGAAACATGGTTTTCACAACTTGTCCCGACGCAATAAATGCGGGTCACTAGCAGTACCACTCGAACATGAACAAAGTTGTGCGTCGGTGTTTCGCGCACGGGTCGTTCCGGAACACATTTTAGGACTCCTAGTGACTACCGGGGCGGAAAACACGGTTTTCGGAACTTGTCCCGACGCAATAAATGCGGTTCACTAGTGGGCCCACCCGAACATGAACAAAATTGTACGTTGGTGTTTCGTGCACGGGTCGTTCCAAAACACATTTTAGGACTCCTAGTCACTAACGGGTGCGGAAAACACGGTTTTCCTCCTAGTCACCACCGGATGCGCAAAACACGGTTTTAACTTGTCTCGACGCAATAAATGTGTGTCACTTGTGGGCCCACCAAAACATGAACAAAGTTGTGTGTCGGTGTTTCGCGCATGGGTCGTTCCGAACACATTGTAGGACTCCTAGTCACTACCGGGTGCGGAAAACACGGTTTCCACAACTTGTCCGGCGCAATAAATGCGGTTCACTAGTGGGCCCACCCAAATATGAACAAAATTGTACGCTCGTGTTTCGCGCACGGGTCGTTCCGGCACACATTTTAGGACTCCTAGTCACTAACGGGTGCGGGAAACACGGTTTTCACAACTTGTCCAGGCGCAATAAATGCGGGTCACTAGCGGGACCACTCGAACATGAACAAAGTTGTGTGATGGTGTTTCTCGCACGGGTCGTTCCAGAACTCATTTTAGGACTCCTAGTCATTACCAGGTGCGAGAAAACACGATTTTCACAACTTGTTCCGGCGCCATAATTGCGGGTCACTAGTGGGGCCCTTGAACAGGAACAAAATTATACGTTTGTGTTTTGCGCACGGGTCGTTCCGAACACATTTTAGGACTCCTAGTCACTAATGGGTGCGGGAAACATGGTTTTCACAACTTGTCCCGACGCAATAAATGCGGGTCACTAGCGGGACCACTCGAACATGAACAAAGTTGTGCGTCGGTGTTTTTTGCACGGGTCGTTCCGAACACATTTTAGGACTCCTGGCGACTACGGGGGCGGAGAACATAGTTTTCGGAACTTGTCCGGCGCAATAAATGCGGTTCACTAGTGGGCCCACCCGAACATGAACAAAATTGTACGTTGGTGTTTCGTGCACGGGTCGTTCCGAACACATTTTAGGACTCCTAGTCACTAACGGGTGCGGAAAACACGGTTTTCCTCCGAGTCACCACCGGGTGCGGAAAACACGGTTTTAACAACTTGTCTCGGCGCAATAAATGTGGGTCACTAGTGGGCCCACCAAAACATGAACAAAGTTGTGTGTCGGTGTTTCGAGCATGGGTCGTTCCGGATCACATTGTAGGACTCCTAGTCACTACCGGGTGCGGAAAACACGGTTTCCACAACTTGTCCCGGCGCAATAAATGCGGGTCACTAGTTGGCCCACCAAAACATGAACAAAATTGTGTGTCGGTGTTTCGCGTACGGGTCGTTCCGGAACACATTTTAGGACTCCTAGTCACTACCGGGTGCAGAAAATATGGTTTCCACAACATGTCTCGACGCAACAAATGCGTGTCACTAGTGGGTCCACCGAAACATGAACAAAATTGTGAGTCGGTGTTTCGCGCACGGAGTCGTTCCGAACACATTGTAGGACTCCTAGTCACTACCGAGTGCGGAAAACACGGTTTCCACAACTTGTCCCGGTGCAATAAATGCGGGTCACTAGTGGGCCCACCAAAACATGAACAAAATTGTGTGTCGGTGTTTCGCGCACGGGTCGTTCCGAGATCACATTTTAGGCCTCCTAGTCACTAACGGGCGCGGAAAACACGGTTTTCAAAACTTGTGTCGCCGCAATAAATGCGGGTCACTAACGGGACCACTCGAACATCAACAAAGTTGTGCGTCGGTGTTTCGCGCACGGGTCGTTCCGGATCACATTTTAGGACTCCTGGTCACTACCGGGTGCAGAAAATATGGTTTTCACAACATGTCCCGGCGCAACAAATGCGTGTCACTAGTGGGCCCACCGAAACATGAACAAAATTGTGTGTCGGTGTATCGCGCACGGGTTGTTCCAGAATACATTCTACGACTCCTAGTCACTACCGGAGTGCGGAAAACACGATTTTCACAACTTGTCCCGGCGCCATAATTGCGGGTCACTAGTGGGCCCACCCGAACATGAACAAAATTGTACGTTTGTGTTTCGCGCACGGGTCGTTCCGAACACATTTTAGGACTCCTAGTCACTACGGGGGCGGAAAACACGGTTTTCAACACTTGTCCCGGCGCAATAAATGCGGTTCACTAGTGGGCCCACCCAAATATGTACAAAATTGTACGCTCGTGTTTTGCGCACGGGTCGTTCCAAGCACACATTTTAGGACTCCTAGCCACTACCCGGAGCGGAAAACACGGTTTTCGGAACTTGTCCGAGCGCAATAAATGCGGTTCACTAGTGGGCCCACCCAAATATGAACAAAATTGTACGCTCGTGTTTTGCGCACGGGTCATTCCAGACACACATTTTAGGACTCCTAGTCACTAACGGGTGCGAGAAATACGGTTTTCACAACTTGTCCGGGCGCAATAAATGCGGGTCACTAGCGGGACCACTCGAACATGAACAAAGTTGTGTGACGGTGTTTCACGCATGGGTCGTTCGAGAACACATTTTAGGACTCCTAGTCACTACCAGGTGCAGAAATCACGGTTTTCACAACTTGTCCCGGCGCCATAATTGCGGGTCACTAGTGGGCCCTTGAACATGAACAAAATTGTTCGTTTGTGTTTCGCGCACGGGTCGTTCCGAACACATTTTAGGAGTCCTAGTCACTAATGGGTGCGGGAAACATGGTTTTCACAACTCGTCCCGACGCAATAAATGCGGGTCACTAGCGGAACCACTCGAACATGAACAAAGTTGTGCGTCGGTGTTTCGCGCACGGGTCGTTCCGAACACATTTTAGGACTCCCGGTGACTATCGGGGCGGAAAACATAGTTTTCGGAACTTGTCCCGACGCAATAAATGCGGTTCACTAGTGGGCCCACCCGAACATGAACAAAATTGTACGTTGGTGTTTCGTGCACGGTCGTTCCGAACACATTTTAGGACTCCTAGTCACTAACGGGTGCTGGAAACATGGTTTTCATAACTTGTCCCGACGCAATAAATGCGGGTCACTAGCGGGACCACTCGAACATGAACAAAGTTGTGCGTCGGTGTTTCGCGCACGGGTCGTTCCGAACACATTTTAGGACTCCTGGTGGCTACGGGGCGGAAAACATAGTTTTCGGAACTTGTCCCGGCGCAATAAATGCGGTTCACTAGTGGGCCCACCCGAACATGAACAAAATTGTACGTTGGTGTTTCGTGCACGGGTCGTTCCGAACACATTTTAGGACTCCTAGTCACTAACGGGTGCGGAAAACACGGTTTTCCTCCTAGTCACCACCGGGTGCGGAAAACACGGTTTTAACAACTTGTCTCGGCACAATAAATGTGGGTCACTAGTGGGCCCACCAAAACATGAACAAAGTTGTGTGTCGGTGTTTCGCGTATGGGTCGTTCCGGATCACATTGTAGGACTCCTAGTCACTACCGGGTGCGGAAAACACGGTTTCCACAACTTGTCCCGGCGCAATAAATGCGGGTCACTAGTTGGCCCACCAAAATATGAACAAAATTGTGTGTCGGTGTTTCGCGTACGGGTCGTTCCGAACAAATTTTAGGACTCCTATTCACTACCGGGTGCAGAAAATATGGTTCTCACAACTTGTCTCGGCGCAACAAATGCGTGTCACTAGTGGGCCCACCGAAACATGAACAAAATTGTGAGTCGGTGTTTCGCGCACGTGTCGTTCCGAACACATTGTAGGACTCCTAGTCACTACCGAGTGCGGAAAACACGCTTTCCACAACTTGTCCCGACGCAATAAATGCAGGTCGCTAGTGGGCCCACCAAAATATGAACAAAATTGTGTGTCGGTGTTTCGCGCACGGGTCGTTCCGAACACATTGTAGGACTCCTAGTCACTACCGAGTACGGAAAACACGATTTTCACAACTTGTCCCGGCGCCATAATTGCGGGTCACTAGTGGTCCCACCCGAACATGAACAAAATTGTACGTTTGTGTTTCGCGCACGGATCGTTCCGGAACACATTTTAGGACTCCTAGTCACTAATGGGTGCTTGGAAACATGGTTTTCACAACTTGTCCCGACGCAATAAATGCGGGTCACTAGCAGTACCACTCGAACATGAACAAAGTTGTGCGTCGGTGTTTCGCGCACGAGTCGTTCCAGAACACATTTTAGGACTCCTAGTGACTACCGGGGCGGAAAACACGGTTTTCGGAACTTGTCCCGACGCAATAAATGCGGTTCACTAGTGGGCCCACCCGAACATGAACAAAATTGTACGTTGGTGTTTCGTGCACGGGTCGTTCCAAAACACATTTTAGGACTCCTAGTCACTAACGGGTGCGGAAAACACGGTTTTCCTCCTAGTCACCACCGGATGCGCAAAACACGGTTTTAACTTGTCTCGACGCAATAAATGTGTGTCACTTGTGGGCCCACCAAAACATGAACAAAGTTGTGTGTCGGTGTTTCGCGCATGGGTCGTTCCGAACACATTGTAGGACTCCTAGTCACTACCGGGTGCGGAAAACACGGTTTCCACAACTTGTCCCGGCAATAAATGCGGTTCACTAGTGGGCCCACCCAAATATGAACAAAATTGTACGCTCGTGTTTCGCGCACAGGTCGTTCCGGCACACATTTTAGGACTCCTAGTCACTAACGGGTGCGGGAAACACGGTTTTCACAACTTGTCCAGGCGCAATAAATGCGGGTCACTAGCGGGACCACTCGAACATGAACAAAGTTGTGTGACGGTGTTTCTCGCACGGGTCGTTCCGAACTCATTTTAGGACTCCTAGTCATTACCAGGTGCAGAAAACACGATTTTCACAACTTGTTCCGGCGCCATAATTGCGGGTCACTAGTGGGGCCCTTGAACAGGAACAAAATTATACGTTTGTGTTTCGCGCACGGGTCGTTCCGAACACATTTTAGGACTCCTAGTCACTAATGGGTGCGGGAAACATGGTTTTCACAACTTGTCCCGACGCAATAAATGCGGGTCACTAGCGGGACCACTCGAACATGAACAAAGTTGTGCGTCGGTGTTTTTTGCACGGGTCGTTCCGGAACACATTTTAGGACTCCTGGCGACTACGGGGGCGGAAAACATAGTTTTCGGAACTTGTCCGGCGCAATAAATGCGGTTCACTAGTGGGCCCACCCGAACATGAACAAAATTGTACGTTGGTGTTTCGTGCACGGGTCGTTCCGAACACATTTTAGGACTCCTAGTCACTAACGGGTGCGGAAAACACGGTTTTCCTCCGAGTCACCACCGGGTGCGGAAAACACGGTTTTAACAACTTGTCTCGGCGCAATAAATGTGGGTCACTAGTGGGCCCACCAAAACATGAACAAAGTTGTGTGTCGGTGTTTCGAGCAAGGGTCGTTCCGGATCACATTGTAGGACTCCTAGTCACTACCGGGTGCGGAAAACACGGTTTCCACAACTTGTCCCGGCGCAATAAATGCGGGTCACTAGTTGGCCCACCAAAACATGAACAAAATTGTGTGTCGGTGTTTCGCGTACGGGTCGTTCCGGAACACATTTTAGGACTCCTAGTCACTACCGGGTGCAGAAAATATGGTTTCCACAACATGTCTCGACGCAACAAATGCGTGTCACTAGTGGGTCCACCGAAACATGAACAAAATTGTGAGTCGGTGTTTCGCGCACGGGTCGTTCCGAACACATTGTAGGACTCCTAGTCACTACCGAGTGCGGAAAACACGGTTTCCACAACTTGTCCCGGTGCAATAAATGCGGGTCACTAGTGGGCCCACCAAAACATGAACAAAATTGTGTGTCGGTGTTTCGCGCACGGGTCGTTCCGAGATCACATTTTAGGCCTCCTAGTCACTAACGGGCGCGGAAAACACGGTTTTCAAAACTTGTGTCGCCGCAATAAATGCGGGTCACTAACGGGACCACTCGAACATCAACAAAGTTGTGCGTCGGTGTTTCGCGCACGGGTCGTTCCGGATCACATTTTAGGACTCCTGGTCAATACGGGTGCGAGAAAATATGGTTTTCACAACATGTCCCGGCGCAACAAATGCGTGTCACTAGTGGGCCCACCGAAACATGAACAAAATTGTGTGTCGGTGTATCGCGCACGGGTTGTTCCGAGAATACATTTTACGACTCCTAGTCACTACCGGAGTGCGGAAAACACGATTTTCACAACTTGTCCCGGCGCCATAATTGCGGGTCACTAGTGGGCCCACCCGAACATGAACAAAATTGTACGTTTGTGTTTCGCGCACGGGTCGTTCCAGAACACATTTTAGGACTCCTAGTCACTACGGGGGCGGAAAACACGGTTTTCAACACTTGTCCCGGCGCAATAAATGCGGTTCACTAGTGGGCCCACCCAAATATGTACAAAATTGTACGCTCGTGTTTTGCGCACGGGTCGTTCCAGCACACATTTTAGGACTCCTAGTCACTATCCGGAGCGGAAAACACGGTTTTCGGAACTTGTCCGAGCGCAATAAATGCGGTTCACTAGTGGGCCCACCCAAATATGAACAAAATTTTACGCTCGTGTTTTGCGCACGGGTCATTCCAGACACACATTTTAGGACTCCTAGTCACTAACGGGTGCGAGAAATACGGTTTTCACAACTTGTCCGGGCGCAATAAATGCGGGTCACTAGCGGGACCACTCGAACATGAACAAAGTTGTGTGACGGTGTTTCACGCATGGGTCGTTCGAGAACACATTTTAGGACTCCTAGTCACTACCAGGTGCAGAAATCACGGTTTTCACAACTTGTCCCGGCGCCATAATTGCGGGTCACTAGTGGGCCCTTGAACATGAACAAAATTGTTCGTTTGTGTTTCGCGCACGGGTCGTTCCGAACACATTTTAGGAGTCCTAGTCACTAATGGGTGCGGGAAACATGGTTTTCACAACTTGTCCCGACGCAATAAATGCGGGTCACTAGCGGAACCACTCGAACATGAACAAAGTTGTGCGTCGGTGTTTCGCGCACGGGTCGTTCCAGAACACATTTTAGGACTCCCGGTGACTACGGGTGCGGAAAACATAGTTTTCGAACTTGTCCCGACGCAATAAATGCGGTTCACTAGTGGGCCCACCCGAACATGAACAAAATTGTACGTTGGTGTTTCGTGCACGGGTCGTTCCGAACACATTTTAGGACTCCTAGTCACTAACGGGTCTTGGAAACATGGTTTTCATAACTTGTCCCGACGCAATAAATGCGGGTCACTAGCGGGACCACTCGAACATGAACAAAGTTGTGCGTCGGTGTTTCGCGCACGGGTCGTTCCAGAACACATTTTAGGACTCCTGGTGGCTACGGGGCGGAAAACATAGTTTTCAGAACTTGTCCCGAGCGCAATAAATGCGGTTCACTAGTGGGCCCACCCGAACATGAACAAAATTGTACGTTGGTGTTTCGTGCACGGGTCGTTCCGAACACATTTTAGGACTCCTAGTCACTAACGGGTGGGGAAAACACGGTTTTCCTCCTAGTCACCACCGGGTGCGGAAAACACGGTTTTAACAACTTGTCTCGGCACAATAAATGTGGGTCACTAGTGGGCCCACCAAAACATGAACAAAGTTGTGTGTCGGTGTTTCGCGTATGGGTCGTTCCGGATCACATTGTAGGACTCCTAGTCACTACCGGGTGCGGAAAACACGGTTTCCACAACTTGTCCCGGCGCAATAAATGCGGGTCACTAGTTGGCCCACCAAAATATGAACAAAATTGTGTGTCGGTGTTTCGCGTACGGGTCGTTCCGGAACAAATTTTAGGACTCCTATTCACTACCGGGTGCAGAAAATATGGTTTTCACAACTTGTCTCGGCGCAACAAATGCGTGTCACTTGTGGGCCCACCGAAACATGAACAAAATTGTGAGTCGGTGTTTCGCGCACGAGTCGTTCCGAACACATTGTAGGACTCCTAGTCACTACCGAGTACGGAAAACACGCTTTCCACAACTTGTCCCGACGCAATAAATGCAGGTCGCTAGTGGGCCCACCAAAATATGAACAAAATTGTGTGTCGGTGTTTCGCGCACGGGTCGTTCCGAACACATTGTAGGACTCCTAGTCACTACCGAGTACGGAAAACACGATTTTCACAACTTGTCCCGGCGCCATAATTGCGGGTCACTAGTGGTCCCACCCGAACATGAACAAAATTGTACGTTTGTGTTTCGCGCACGGATCGTTCCAGAACACATTTTAGGACTCCTAGTCACTAATGGGTGCTTGGAAACATGGTTTTCACAACTTGTCCCGACGCAATAAATGCGGGTCACTAGCGAGTACCACTCGAACATGAACAAAGTTGTGCGTCGGTGTTTCGCGCACGGGTCGTTCCGAACACATTTTAGGACTCCTAGTGACTACCGGGGCGGAAAACACGGTTTTCGGAACTTGTCCCGACGCAATAAATGCGGTTCACTAGTGGGCCCACCCGAACATGAACAAAATTGTACGTTGGTGTTTCGTGCACGGGTCGTTCCAAAACACATTTTAGGACTCCTAGTCACTAACGGGTGCGGAAAACACGGTTTTCCTCCTAGTCACCACCGGATGCGCAAAACACGGTTTTAACTTGTCTCGACGCAATAAATGTGTGTCACTTGTGGGCCCACCAAAACATGAACAAAGTTGTGTGTCGGTGTTTCGCGCATGGGTCGTTCCGGAACACATTGTAGGACTCCTAGTCACTACGGGTGTGGAAAACACGGTTTCCACAACTTGTCCGGCGCAATAAATGCGGTTCACTAGTGGGCCCACCCAAATATGAACAAAATTGTACGCTCGTGTTTCGCGCACAGGTCGTTCCGGCACACATTTTAGGACTCCTAGTCACTAACGGGTGCGGGAAACACGGTTTTCACAACTTGTCCAGGGCGCAATAAATGCGGGTCACTAGCGGGACCACTCGAACATGAACAAAGTTGTGTGACGGTGTTTCTCGCACGGGTCGTTCCGAACTCATTTTAGGACTCCTAGTCATTACCAGGTGCAGAAAACACGATTTTCACAACTTGTTCCGGCGCCATAATTGCGGGTCACTAGTGGGGCCCTTGAACGAGAACAAAATTATACGTTTGTGTTTCGCGCACGGGTCGTTCCGAACACATTTTAGGACTCCTAGTCACTAATGGGTGCGGGAAACATGGTTTTCACAACTTGTCCCGACGCAATAAATGCGGGTCACTAGCGGGACCACTCGAACATGAACAAAGTTGTGCGTCGGTGTTTTTTGCACGGGTCGTTCCGAACACATTTTAGGACTCCTGGCGACTACGGGGGCGGAAAACATAGTTTTCGGAACTTGTCCCGGCGCAATAAATGCGGTTCACTAGTGGGCCCACCCGAACATGAACAAAATTGTACGTTGGTGTTTCGTGCACGGGTCGTTCCGAACACATTTTAGGACTCCTAGTCACTAACGGGTGCGGAAAACACGGTTTTCCTCAGAGTCACCACCGGGTGCGGAAAACACGGTTTTAACAACTTGTCTCGGCGCAATAAATGTGGGTCACTAGTGGGCCCACCAAAACATGAACAAAGTTGTGTGTCGGTGTTTCGAGCATGGGTCGTTCCGGATCACATTGTAGGACTCCTAGTCACTACCGGGTGCGGAAAACACGGTTTCCACAACTTGTCCCGGCGCAATAAATGCGGGTCACTAGTTGGCCCACCAAAACATGAACAAAATTGTGTGTCGGTGTTTCGCGTACGGGTCGTTCCCGAACACATTTTAGGACTCCTAGTCACTACGGGTGTAGAAAATATGGTTTCCACAACATGTCTCGACGCAACAAATGCGTGTCACTAGTGGGTCCACCGAAACATGAACAAAATTGTGAGTCGGTGTTTCGCGCACGGGTCGTTCCAGAACACATTGTAGGACTCCTAGTCACTACCGAGTGCGGAAAACACGGTTTCCACAACTTGTCCCGGTGCAATAAATGCGGGTCACTAGTGGGCCCACCAAAACATGAACAAAATTGTGTGTCGGTGTTTCGCGCACGGGTCGTTCCGAGATCACATTTTAGGCCTCCTAGTCACTAACGGGCGCGGAAAACACGGTTTTCAAAACTTGTGTCGCCGCAATAAATGCGGGTCACTAACGGGACCACTCGAACATCAACAAAGTTGTGCGTCGGTGTTTCGCGCACGGGTCGTTCCGGATCACATTTTAGGACTCCTGGTCACTACCGGGTGCGAGAAAATATGGTTTTCACAACATGTCCGTGCGCAACAAATGCGTGTCACTAGTGGGCCCACCGAAACATGAACAAAATTGTGTGTCGGTGTATCGCGCACGGGTTGTTCCGAGAATACATTCTACGACTCCTAGTCACTACGGAGTGCGGAAAACACGATTTTCACAACTTGTCCCGGCGCCATAATTGCGGGTCACTAGTGGGCCCACCCGAACATGAACAAAATTGTACGTTTGTGTTTCGCGCACGGGTCGTTCCAAAACACATTTTAGGACTCCTAGTCACTACCGGGGCGGAAAACACGGTTTTCAACACTTGTCCGGCGCAATAAATGCGGTTCACTAGTGGGCCCACCCAAATATGTACAAAATTGTACGCTCGTGTTTTGCGCACGGGTCGTTCCAGACACACATTTTAGGACTCCTAGCCACTACCCGGAGCGGAAAACACGGTTTTCGAACTTGTCCGAGCGCAATAAATGCGGTTCACTAGTGGGCCCACCCAAATATGAACAAAATTGTACGCTCGTGTTTTGCGCACGGGTCATTCCAAAGCACACATTTTAGGACTCCTAGTCACTAACGGGTGCGAGAAATACGGTTTTCACAACTTGTCAAGGCGCAATAAATGCGGGTCACTAGCGGGACCACTCGAACATGAACAAAGTTGTGTGACGGTGTTTCATGCATGGGTCGTTCGAGAACACATTTTAGGACTCCTAGTCACTACCAGGTGCAGAAATCACGGTTTTCACAACTTGTCCCGGCGCCATAATTGCGGGTCACTAGTGGGCCCTTGAACATGAACAAAATTGTTCGTTTGTGTTTCGCGCACGGGTCGTTCCGAACACATTTTAGGAGTCCTAGTCACTAATGGGTGCGGGAAACATGGTTTTCACAACTTGTCCCGACGCAATAAATGCGGGTCACTAGCGGAACCACTCGAACATGAACAAAGTTGTGCGTCGGTGTTTCCGCGCACGGGTCGTTCCGAACACATTTTAGGACTCCCGGTGACTACGGGGGCGGAAAACATAGTTTTCGTAACTTGTCCCGGCGCAATAAATGCGGTTCACTAGTGGGCCCACCCGAACATGAACAAAATTGTACGTTGGTGTTTCGTGCCCGGGTCGTTCCGAACACATTTTAGGACTCCTAGTCACTAACGGGTGCTTGGAAACATGGTTTTCATAACTTGTCCCGACGCAATAAATGCGGGTCACTAGCGGGACCACTCGAACATGAACAAAGTTGTGCGTCGGTGTTTCGCGCACGGGTCGTTCCAGAACACATTTTAGGACTCCTCGGTGGCTACCGGGGCGGAAAACATAGTTTTCGGAACTTGTCCCGGCGCAATAAATGCGGTTCACTAGTGGGCCCACCCGAACATGAACAAAATTGTACGTTGGTGTTTCGTGCACGGGTCGTTCCGAACACATTTTAGGACTCCTAGTCACTAACGGGTGCGGAAAACACGGTTTTCCTCCTAGTCACCACCGGGTGCGGAAAACACGGTTTTAACAACTTGTCTCGGCACAATAAATGTGGGTCACTAGTGGGCCCACCAAAACATGAACAAAGTTGTGTGTCGGTGTTTCGCGTATGGGTCGTTCCGGATCACATTGTAGGACTCCTAGTCACTACCGGGTGCGGAAAACACGGTTTCCACAACTTGTCCCGGCGCAATAAATGCGGGTCACTAGTTGGCCCACCAAAATATGAACAAAATTGTGTGTCGGTGTTTCGCGTACGGGTCGTTCCTGAACAAATTTTAGGACTCCTATTCACTACTGGGTGCAGAAAATATGGTTCTCACAACTTGTCTCGGCGCAACAAATGCGTGTCACTAGTGGGCCCACCGAAACATGAACAAAATTGTGAGTCGGTGTTTCGCGCACTGGTCGTTCCGGAACACATTGTAGGACTCCTAGTCACTACCGAGTGCGGAAAACACGCTTTCCACAACTTGTCCCGACGCAATAAATGCAGGTCGCTAGTGGGCCCACCAAAATATGAACAAAATTGTGTGTCGGTGTTTCGCGCACGGGTCGTTCCGAACACATTGTAGGACTCCTAGTCACTACCGAGTACGGAAAACACGATTTTCACAACTTGTCCGGCGCCATAATTGCGGGTCACTAGTGGTCCCACCCGAACATGAACAAAATTGTACGTTTGTGTTTCGCGCACGGGTCGTTCCAAAACACATTTTAGGACTCCTAGTCACTAACGGGTGCGGAAAACACGGTTTTCCTCCTAGTCACCACCGGATACGCAAAACACGGTTTTAACTTGTCTCGACGCAATAAATGTGTGTCACTTGTGGGCCCACCAAAACATGAACAAAGTTGTGTGTCGGTGTTTCGCGCATGGGTCGTTCCAGAACACATTGTAGGACTCCTAGTCACTACGGGTGCGGAAAACACGGTTTCCACAACTTGTCCCGGCGCAATAAATGCGGTTCACTAGTGGGCCCACCCAAATATGAACAAAATTGTACGCTCGTGTTTCGCGCACAGTGTCGTTCCGGCACACATTTTAGGACTCCTAGTCACTAACGGGTGCGGGAAACACGGTTTTCACAACTTGTCCGAGGCGCAATAAATGCGGGTCACTAGCGGGACCACTCGAACATGAACAAAGTTGTGTGACGGTGTTTCTCGCACGGGTCGTTCCAGAACTCATTTTAGGACTCCTAGTCATTACCGGGTGCGAGAAAACACGATTTTCACAACTTGTTCCGGCGCCATAATTGCGGGTCACTAGTGGGGCCCTTGAACGAGGAACAAAATTATACGTTTGTGTTTCGCGCACGGGTCGTTCCAGAACACATTTTAGGACTCCTAGTCACTAATGGGTGCGGGAAACATGGTTTTCACAACTTGTCCGGACGCAATAAATGCGGGTCACTAGCGGGACCACTCGAACATGAACAAAGTTGTGCGTCGGTGTTTTTTGCACGGGTCGTTCCAGAACACATTTTAGGACTCCTGGCGACTACCGGGGGCGGAAAACATAGTTTTCAGAACTTGTCCCGCGCAATAAATGCGGTTCACTAGTGGGCCCACCCGAACATGAACAAAATTGTACGTTGGTGTTTCGTGCACGGGTCGTTCCCGGAACACATTTTAGGACTCCTAGTCACTAACGGGTGCGGAAAACACGGTTTTCCTCCGAGTCACCACCGGGTAGCGGAAAACACGGTTTTAACAACTTGTCTCGGCGCAATAAATGTGGGTCACTAGTGGGCCCACCAAAACATGAACAAAGTTGTGTGTCGGTGTTTCGAGCAAGGGTCGTTCCAGATCACATTGTAGGACTCCTAGTCACTACCGGGTGCGGAAAACACGGTTTCCACAACTTGTCCCGGCGCAATAAATGCGGGTCACTAGTTGGCCCACCAAAACATGAACAAAATTGTGTGTCGGTGTTTCGCGTACGGGTCGTTCCAGAACACATTTTAGGACTCCTAGTCACTACCGGGTGAGAAAATATGGTTTCCACAACATGTCTCGACGCAACAAATGCGTGTCACTAGTGGGTCCACCGAAACATGAACAAAATTGTGAGTCGGTGTTTCGCGCAAGACAGGTCGCCCAGACACATTGTAGGACTCCTAGTCACTACCGAGCAGCGGAAAACACTGGTTTCCACAACTTGTCCGAGGTGCAATAAATGCGGGTCACTAGTGGGCCCACCAAAACATGAACAAAATTGTGTGTCGGTGTTTCGCGCACGGGTCGTTCCAGATCACATCTTAGGCCTCCTAGTCACTAACGGGGCGCGGAAAACACGGTTTTCAAAACTTGTGTCGCCGCTAATAAATGCGGGTCACTAATCGGGACCACTCGAACATCAACAAAGTTGTGCGTCGGTGTTTCGCGCACATGGGTCGTTCCAGATCACATTTTAGGACTCCTGGTCAATGCCGGGTGCAGAAAATATGGTTTTCACAACATGTCCCGCGCAACAAATGCGTGTCACTAGTGGGCCCACCGAAACATGAACAAATTTGTGTGGTCGGTGTATCGCGCACGCCGGTTGTTCCGGAATACATTTTACGACTCCTAGTCACTACCGAGTGCGGAAAACACGATTTTCACAACTTGTCCCGGCGCCA
>JAUNZO010003907.1:0-26575 GCA_031894775.1 Chloris gayana | reverse complement strand
AAAGCCTTTGCATACTAGGCGTCGGCCTTAGCGTGCCATGTTGACGGGTCGGTCTTGCTGAGTATTAGAATACTCGGGGTTTGTTCGTTATCTTTCGGGGAATGAGTCGTACTTTCACGACTTATATGGTAGCTTCCGGAAGAAGAGCAATGTCCGAGAGGGAGGTTCCCTCCAATGGGAACGGATCCCCACCCCGTGAAGAGGGAGGACCGTGATGTATGAAGGGCTCGAGTGCATCACGTTGATCGTGTAGTAATCTTTTGTTGTATAAAGTACAAGTTCCGCTGCAATACTCGTAGGATGTTAAACTTCAATAAGATTTATTTTTCGCTACACGAATGTTTGTATTTCGAAAACCTGGTTGTATTATACCATGATGTATATATTCGGCTTGTATGAAATGATGCATTGTTGTAACTCGCTTCGTCGAGTGTCCCTTTGTACCGATTCCTGGGTGTCCCGAAGGGGATGTCACGACTGGTATCGGAGCGGTTCGGAGGCAACAAGATACATCAAGCTTGTTTTCAAAACTTAACACATTTAGTGCGTTTAGAACACGAGAGAGTATGGAGCCCTATAAGGATGTAGAATAGTTAGATTTTTACTAACTGTTCGATGTACGGGTTTTGGGTAGTGCTAACTATTCGTTGTAGTATTATATACTATAGTACGTATAGTTAGTCCGCCGAGCATGCATCATGTCATATTGTGTGCTAAATGGAAATATTGGGTATACTTAGCTAGTTTCGTAGTACTCGTATAGGTTGTACTTTCGTTTTCTTCGTGGGAAGAAGTGTTTAACCGGTTTAAACATGTTCCCTGCAGATGCCGATGACTCGCGTTAGGAAGCGTGTTCGGGAGGAGGAGGACGCACGGGCTGCACGCGTCACGGAGCTGGAGCAGCGGATTCACCACTTGGAGTCGCAGACGCAGAGCCAGGACCGACGGATAGGCGTTTGGAAGAACCGCTTCCGAGTGGACTGCCAGGAGATACGGAGGTCCCACGCCGAGATCGTGGAGCTGGAGGAGCAGCTGGTGGAGGTTACCCCGGACCGTGACGGTTTTCACGGGATGTCCATAGCGTTGGACGAGTAGCTGGTCACGGTCACCGCACGACGAAGACGCCACTCGCGAGGCGGACAAGGTATACGTGATACGGTTGGTAGGGATGACCACGCAGCGTAACCACGTTGTGGAGATTCCGATTGAGGTGCGGAACCGGATGGGTCAGCTTGAGGGGATGTTTGACGGATCGGCCGACGCACACCATGCGCCGATGCACGACCACGACGCACTGCTCGTGCAGTTTCAGCAGCTACAGCAACAGCAACAGCAGCAGGGTCCACCGGACGACGCCGAGGAGATCTCCGGCATGGACTACGAGCCACCACCGACCCCACCGAGAGGAGGACGCCGCGTCGGACGCCGACAGCCACGCGCCGTCGGCTTAGTTGTGTTGTAGTAGGACTAATGTAGGAGGGTAGTCACATTTTGCTGACATAGGTCGGATGTAGGATAGGGTACTAGCGAGATGTTGGTTAGGTGGTAGTGTATGAAAAGTTGGGTCCGAGCTGTACAAACCATAAATAATGAAAAGAAGTGGTAGTAATATATCTATGCAGTTGATAGTATAAAAGAGTTTCCTGGAATAATGGATTAGTTTCTGCATGTGTCTGATATGCTTACTTCTCCACAAAGATGGACAGCACGAGTACCGTCGTTAGTGACGTAAGATGACGAAGGGAGGATGTTCGTATAGTAAGGTTGGAGAGGCAACTGCAGAAAAAGGAGGAGTTGTTAGCACTTAGAGAGGCACAGCTTGCTGAACAAGGAGCAGTAGATTCAATTCAAGGATCAACAACCGGCAACCGCAAATGCCCCGATCACTCGGTTAGAGCAAGATCTACTCCAAGCACACAATGCACTACTGAATGAAGCAATTGGACAACAACCTCCCGAGGATGAACCGAGTAGTGCAGGAACATCCCGTAGTGGCTGAATCTGAAGAAGAAGAGGAGGATCCGGAAGAGATAATGGACGTGGATTCAGTCATAGACTTTACGGAGATTCCACGACTAGAGGATGCAGAATCCGAGACAGGAAGTTCCATAAGCCGGAAGTGACGTCCGAGCTGCGCGAGGAAGAGTAGGGTGCTAGCTAGTAGTGAGTGAGGAAAACTAGTATGTAAAATAGGCGTTAGTTAAATAACGAGCGTGATGTAACCACGCATGAGTGTACGATAAGGATCATTGTAACTTGGATGTACGAGTATGTGCTTATGGATTTGGTGGTTGTTTTAATAAAGATGGTTGTTGCATAAGAGTCATATGGAGATTTCTCGTCTATGTATTCCTGTTCCTTCCATAATTATGTTGGAATTGAGATGTCTAACGTAAAGTTTTCTTGGACAGCATGGTTGGAACAAGGAGACGCGATGAGCCGCAAAGTTCTCAACGCGGTGCGGGAACACCACCACCACCCCGACCTTGGCACAGGCAATCGCAGCTGTGCTGGACTCTCGCGCGGAGCAGCGAGAATTATTGGAGCAGCTGGTCCGCAACACCGCTCCACAGGAACGTCACTAAGGCCGGAATGCACCGGAAGAGAGGGTGACTTTCTCGGACTTCTTATCGGTTCGCCCCCGGTCTTTTCGGATGCGGGTGAACCATTGGAGGTCGACAACCGGCTCCGCACCATTGAGGCAAAGCTGGAATTATTCCCATGCACCGATCATCGGAAGACACTCTTCGCTTCCCAGCAGATTGCAAGGATTTGCGGGAGCATGGTGGGCCAACTACAAGGCGATGTTCCCTCCAGGACATCAAGTTTCTTGGGCCGAGTTTACCAAAGCCTTCGGGGAGCACCATGTTCCGGAAGGTTTAATGAACCGGAAGAGGAAGGAGTTCCTATCTCTTAAGCAAGGCGACATGAACGTGCATACCTACTCTAAGGTATTCAACCGTCTTGCTCAATATGCTCCCGAACATGTGGACACCGATGCAAAGAAGAAAAATCTGTTCAAGGAAGGACTAAGTACCAAGCTGCAGTCGCGGCTTGTGCTTGAACAAGACCGATAGCTTCAACGACTTCGTCGGCGATGCTATCTCATTGGAAGATTCTATCCACCTTCATCAAGCGGAGAAGAACAGGAAGAGGCCGGCCCCTGGACAAGGGAGTGGCGGACCATCAAAGTACAGACTGGTCTATACTGCACCATTAGGTCGGCGCTACCAAGCACACGCCTTCTCGTCCCAATTATTATCGGCAACCTCGGCCACCACAACAATCTCAGCAGCAGCGGTCGAATCAATATCGTCCGCCTTATCGGCAGCAGAATACTTAGAATCCTAGACCGATGAATCAAGCACCGCAGCAGAATGGACCGCCATGTTTCAATTGTGGCCGTCCTAGACATTACTACCGCAGTTGTCCATATCCCCGGAAGGCACCTTATGCATCTCGACCGCAAGGACAGCCACGGAATCAGCCAAGGACGCCGGCCAAGAATGCTCAAGTGAAAACGGGCCGTGCAAACTTTACCACGGCCGAGGAGCTACCCGAAGGAGGACAAATCTTAGCGGGTATGTTTCCTGCTATGGTTTTATTTGATCCGGGAGCCACGCATAATTTCATCGGCAAGTCATATGTTGCAAAGCATCGCATCATGCCATCCAAGTTGCTATGTGCACACATCATTGCAACACCTGGGGGTAAAATTCTTACAAATGAAGAAGCTGCCAATATGCCATTAAAATTGGGTAGCAAGGTTTATCCCACTTCATTAATCATACTTGGATGGGCAAGGGTTAGATGCAATTATTGGCATGTAATGGATGGATTTCCATAACGCAATATCGGACATAGCACCTCGAGCCGTATATCCGAACTCTCCTGTTCATGGTCGAGATTGCTTAGTCTTAACTCTTCCCCAAACTATGCTGCCAATGGTTAATAAGGTTATAGGTAAGAGTCCGGAGGATATACCCATAGTCTATGAGTACCCGGATGTCTTTCCGGACGACTTGCCGGGACTACCGCCGGATCGAGCGGTAGAGTTTAAGATAGAGTTACAGCCTGGAACCGCACCAATATCAAGAAGACCGTATCGGATGCCGCCGAATGAGCTAGCAGAGTTGAAGGTGCAATTAAAGGAGTTATTGGACAAAGGATATATTCGTCCAAGTTCATCACCATGGGGATGCCTAGCCTTGTTCGTGAAGAAGAAGGACAAAACATTGAGGCTATGTGTGGACTATAGACCTTTGAATTCGGTCACCATCAAGAACAAGTACCCTCTTCCGAGGATTGATATCTTGTTTGATCAATTGATGGGAGCCAAAGTCTTCTCTAAGATAGATCTTCGCTCAGGATATCATCGATTAAGATAAGAGTCGAAGATATACCGAAGACTCGCCTTTTCCACCGAGATATGGACTTTATGAATACCTGGTGATGTCTTTTGGATTGACCAATGCACCAGCACATTTCATGTACCTCATGAATTCCGTATTCATGCCTGAGTTGGACAAGTTTGTCGTGGTATTCATTGACGACATCTTGATCTACTCCAAGTCGAAGAGGAACATGCCAATCACTTAAGGATTGTGTTGCAACGGCTAAGGGATCACCAGCTATACGCCAAGTTTAGCAAGTGTGAGTTCTGGCTAAGAGAAGTGCCGTTCCTAGGTCACGTGATATCAGCCGAAGGAGTGGCCGTTGACCCAAGCAAAGTTCAAGAAGTGTTGGATTGGAAGCCACCGAAATCAGTTTCGCAAATCGGGAGTTTCTTAGGATCTGGTTGGTTACTACAGAAGGTTTATTCCAAACTTCTCAAAGATTGCCAAGCCGATGACTAAACTATTGGAAAAGGATAAGAAGTATGAATGGAGCAAAGAGTGTGAAGAAGCTTTCCAAACATTAAGGAAGTTGCTGACTACGGTGCCAGTACTCGCTCATCCGGATCCGACAAAGCCGTTTGATGTATATTGTGATGCATCGGGAACAGGACTCGGATGTGTTCTAATGCAGGAAGGTTGAGTAATCGCCTATGCCTCTCGACAACTTAGGCGTCATGAGGAACACTATCCTACACATGATCCGGAACTAGCAGTAGTGGTTCTTGCATTGAAGAGCTGGAGGCATTATCTCTTGGGTAATTTGGTACATTTATACACCGACCATAAGAGTCTCAAGTACATCTTCACCCAAGCGGATCTGAATATGCGTCAACGAAGATGGCTAGAGTTAATTAAAGATTATGAGCTGGAGATTCACTATCACCCAGGCAAGGCAAACGTGGTAGCCGATGCTTTAAGTCGCAAGGTTCATTGCAATAATCTCACGGCTCAACTTATGATTCAAGCACCTCCACACGAAAGTGATGAGCCGAATCTTCGGATCATTCCGTATGGAGCTTTGACTAATTTAGCTCTTGTCCCTACCATACGTGAAGAAGTGGTAGCAGCTCAACGGAAAAGTGTTGGTATGGAGCACATAAGAAGACGACTCAAGAAAGGCGAAGTTAAATGTTTGAGAGAAGATGATGAAGGAATCATTTGGTTTAAGAATCGATTGGTAGTGCCGAAGGATCTATCACTTCGCAAGAAGATCATGGATGAAGCACATACGTCTAAATACTCAATTCATCCTGGAACCAACAAGATGTATCAAGATCCGAAGCAAAGATTTTGGTGGACATGCATGAAGCGGGAAATAGCCAAGTATGTCAATGAGTGTGATGTCTGCCGACGAGTCAAAGCCGAGCACTTGAAGCAAGTAGGACCATTACAACCCTTGAGTATTCCTGAATGGAAGTGGGAAGACATTAGTATGGATTTCATCGTTGGGTTACCATTAAGCCCACGAAAGCACGATTCCATCCGGGTTATTGTGGACAGATTGACTAAGTCAGCTCACTTCATACCGGTACATACTCGGTACACCGCCAAAAAGTATGCGAGCTGTACATCGCTCGCATTCTCTATCTGCATGGAGTGCCGAAGACCATCATCTCGGATCGAGGAACGCAGTTTGTTTCCAGGTTTTGGGAACAATTACATGAATCAATGGGAACAAGACCGATACGAAGCTCGGCGTATCATCCTCAAACAGATGGACGGACGAAAGGATCAATCAATATCTCAAGGATATGCTTCGAGCATGTGTCTTGACATATGGTAAGGATTGGGAGAAATGTTTACCGCTGGCGAGTTTTCATACAACAACAGCTATCAAGAGAGTGCCGAAATGTCACCGTTCCAAGCTCCGTATGGACGTAGTTGCCGCACACCTCCGAATTGGTCCGAAAGCGGAGAAAGAGTAATCTTCGGACCTGACCTAGTCAAAGATGCGAGAGAAAAAGTACGTCTCATTCAACAGAATCTCAAGAGAGCTAAATCTCGACGGATCGGTTATGCCGATAAAAGACGTCGAGAGTTGGTATTCAAGGTTCGAGACCAAGTTTATCTTCGAGTATCTCCTACTAAAGGTGTTCTAAGATTTGGAATCAAGGGCAAGTTAGCACCACGATATATCGGACCGTTTCCAATCCTAGAAAGATGTGGAGCTGTGGCATATCGTTTGGAGTTGCCGAGCACACTTGTCGGGTATACATAATATATTCCATGTATCTCAACTAAAGAAGTGTTTGAAACCACCGGTGGATATACCGACAGTCGAGGTGGAACGATTACATGACGGACTTGACTTATGACGAACATCCCATCAAAGTTCTCGACACCACGGATCGAGTGACTCGACATAGAACCATCAAGTTCCACAAGATTCAATGGAGTAATCACTCGAAGCTGAAGCTACTTGGGAGCAAGAAGAGTTTCTCCGATCTAACTATCCCGAATTCTTTAGCACTATCGTCTAGTCGCTTCGATCGTGAATCTCGGGAGGAGATTCCTGTAAGGGGAGGGCTGTAACAACTCTAAGAAATAAAATGCATTTCATGTCATTCATGAGCATGTCATGATATTGCATTTATGGAATTATTAAAACATTGTGTTAAGAAAATGCACATAAAATATCAAATTAACTAAAAATTAAAGTAAATTCTTAAGAAGAATTTAAATAAGAGTAAATAATGTGTTTAACATTTTCTACTGCTTAAACACCATAAATAAAGAATTATAAAAGTTCCCTGAAATTATTTTGCTTTGTAAAAATAATTACAAGAAATAAACAAAGCTTCTTTTGTTAATTGACCTATGCATTTTTAATCCGAAATTAATTTGGAATTTCAGACCTGGACTTAATAGGAAAAATGCTTAAAATACTTTCATTTACACCCCTGAATTTTCGTAGATTTTTCGGGCTCGGGAAGGTTCCTTTTTAATTACGCGAAAGCCCGGGGGTCTTTTCGCAAAATGTCCGAGACCGGCCCGGCGCCGGCCTCTCTTCTTTCTCTCTCCCTCTCCCGCGTCTCACCGCCGCCCGCGGCCGCACCGCCTCCGGCCGGCCGCCACGACCACGCCACGCAGCTGCTTGCGCAGCTGCACGGTTGCTTGCCCCGTTGCCGCCTCCAGGCCGGGATAAAACTCCCCATCCCTATCCTCCTCTCCCTATCTCTCGGTTCTCCTCAACCCTACCGCCATTGCTACCCCTCTGTCCTCACCGTCGCCGGACCGCTCCCGTGACCCTCCGTCCAAATCACCACCGCCGGAGCTCCGCCAAGACCCTGCGAAGCTCCTCGACCCGTTCAATTAGCTTGAGCTGCTTTGCTCCGTCGTGGCGAGCTCATCTTCTTCCACGAGACCTCACCGACGTTCTTCGGCCGCGACCCCAAATTCCCTTGCTCCGGTGAGCTATCAAGCCATTCTTTCATTCCTATGTGGCCGCTCAACACCCTCTCGTTCTCCGCAGGTCGTCGTGTAATTCGCCATCTTCTCCACGTCCGGTCGCCGCCGTCCGCCACACTCATGGTGAGCCCTATCTTCCGATCATGCTCATGCTTCTAGGACCTCTCGACGAGCTTGCTTATACTCCGTAGAAGCTTTCCGTAGCTTTTTCCCCAATTTTTGGGTGCTCGAGCGAGCTCCGCACCGTGTCGGAGCGCCGCTGCGTCCGGACCTCGCCACCCGCGTTTTTCGGCGCGGCTCGGGCGAGCTTATCGTCACCTGTTGTGTTCGTCGGCTCGAGTAGAGTAGGTTGGTAGCCTCGCGACGAGGTTTAGAGCACCCGTGGCCGCGCCGCCGTGCCATCGCCGCCGCGGTGGTGCCACACCGCGGGCCACACGCGCGGGATCGCGTGTCGCCACGAGCGGGATCTCGTGTGGCAACCACTGTGACCCGAGTGTGTGGCACGGAACGTATGTCAATTTTCAAAAATTCGTAGAAAATTCAATAAAAATCGGAAAAATGTGAAACCAATTTTGTTAGACTCAAAAAAATAAGATCTACTTGTTTATGAAATAAAATGTATATTTTGAGTATTTTTGTTTCATAAGTATTAATTAATTACCTTCCTTACTTAATAAAAGTTATTATTTTGTGCTAATAAAATAATTATTTTAAGAAAAGAATTTAATTAAATGAAGGAGATATCTACAGACGAAAGTAATTATGAAAATTATTTTCCAAAATTAAACTTAAAAATTATCATTTCATGTGATTCCAATTTATTATCTTATGTATTATCACATGTCATTAAGTAATTATTAATTATTAGTTAATAAGCGAGGATTAATTATTAATTAATGAACCTAAGTCATTAGTAATTAATAAACATGATTAATTATTAATTAATTAATAACCATGACTAAGTATTAATTAGTGAGTATAATCAATTGTTAATTATTGACTAATGAACATGATTAATTATAAATTGTTAATTAATAAAGTTGATGAATTATTAATTGTTAATTGCTAATTATCAATTAATGAACATAACTAATCATTAATTATTAGTTGATGAACATAATTAATACCGTCTTTGCATAATCATATCATGTTCATTCATGCATGCATGATTGTGATTCGCGACGTATTGTTGGTCGACCTAGGTTCGGAGGTGATCGAGGTTCCACCCGAGGTCGAGACAGGCGAAGGTAATCTCGAAGTCGACCCACACGCCGAAGAAGCTAACTCCGACTCGCATCAAGGCAAGCCCCGGTGCATCCTACCTATGTTTTTAAATATTTTATTTTACCACATAGTAGTTATGCTTGTGCATTAGGTGCTAGGGAATGATTGATACCCTAGTTGCATTATGATAGGTTTCCGTTGTTTATACTATCATTGGTACGGGTAGCTCAATAAAAGCTAGGCTTAATTCATAGTCGCAACGGTAGATGATTTAGGGAATCTTAAAGCATGGAGGCTTTAAGGGTTGATGTGTTAACACTAAGATGAAGAGAGTGTTAATGAAGTTGAGACCGGACGGGCCCTGTAGGAGAGAGGGCAAAACGGAGATAAGGTCTTGCAAGGTGGTAGCCCCATCCGAGTCGGTCAAGGACCGTACCGTTGTCGGCTTAGTTGAACAAGTTTGAACGTACCGTACTACATGCTGGTATCATGGGCCCGACAAGCTGATGTACCTTACCGCCCCGAGAGATGTAGCGTAGCCGGCTCTCTTTTACCGGCTGTTAGTGAGAGGTGAGTCTCACGGGAGGGAGATGGGTTGGCCACGAAGGTAGTCGTGGAGTCGCCATACTTCCGGGGAGTTGGAAATGGCTAGTCTTCCGTCGGTGCATGCGGGAAAAGTTGTCGTATACGACCGGTGTGGTGCGTATACGTCGTGTAGTCGGGTTTTGCCGGCTGGTAGAAAATCGATTCGAATCGCTGTCCCTCGCAGTAATGAGTACCACTTGTTTAGCTCGTCACATCGTAGTTAATCAACATGCAAGTTGAGGATGAGAGATGAAAGGAATAATGATCTAGTCCGATCTTGGCTTGCAAACTTGTTTGCAATAGTTATTGACTGCAAACCTAGATGCTAATGAACTTAATGCTGAGCTAAAACATTGAAAGTAAGGATCTACTTTTAGGGTTGTTTTCGCAAAGGAGTAAAACCCCACGACCGGAAAGCCTTTGCATACTAGGTGTCGGTGTTCGAACCACCGGCGGTAGAATTTGTCTCGGGGTTGCGCGTTTTTGGCCGGATGGTGCACAAGGGAAGACACGAAAGGTTTAGGCTGGTTCGGGAAAGCTCCCTACGTCCGGCAGTGTGGGGGGGGGTCTCACGGCGTCGTGTTCCTTGCGCCAAGACGGAAATGCGAATACGGATGTGGTGGGAGAGGAGCGTGCTCCAAGTCCCGTGTGAGAGTGTGTGTAGTGAGAATCGTCTTGTCCGTGCGTAGTAGAGTCACACCCCTTTATAGTCATAGGGGTGGGGCCCGAGTTACAAGAGAAAGACGGACGAGAAGGGGGATGGTCGAGCTTCGGAGTCCTCCAATCGGCTTCCCTGTTTGTACATTCCGTCGGGGTTGATCGGGCGGTCGTGTCGCTCCTGTAGCAACGGGCGTCGGGGTAGAGTGTTCCGCAATCGAGGGGAGCCACGGGTGGTGCTGTTCACGGGGTGGTTGGATTTAGACATACCATACCTGTCCTTCCCCGTCGATCGCGATGATGCTTTGGATATGGCCGAGGTACGGGAGTGATTGCTTTCCCTAGTCGAGCTTGGAGGGAGAAGTCGTGCGGGACGGGGCGCTTGCTCGAGCTCGACCTTGAGCTACACCTGTTCGCCGGGTGTGTCGGAGAATTGTACGTCCGTACATTATCGGGCAGATGACTCCTCCCGGCACCCGTGGTCCACGCCAACTCCTGCCATTCAACAGAACGGGACGTCCCATCGGCGTGCCCCGACGGGAGCAGGTGGCAGCGGGAGGGATGGGCTCGGGCTTCTCTCCAATGATTCCCGGCCCGAGCCCACGTGGGCGCCGGGCGGTTGGCATTGAATGCGGTTGGTGGTCGAGTTACGAGGTCGTGTGCGAGGGATGCCAAGGTCGTGCGAGGCGGAGCTCTTCGACCAGGACACCAAGGTCGGGCGAGGCGTAATCCCTCGACCCGGGCGTCAAGGTCGTGCGAGGCGGACATCCTTGAGTAATCCGTTGGGGCCGTTTCCTGGTTGGTCCGCACGAATATTGGCCGATCCCCGGAAATGACGTGGTTGCGCTAACCTTCCGTCGGGTAGGTCGGGGTGCTGCCACGTGGCGGCGCTAATCGAGGACCGGCCGGGGGATCTTTACGAGAGGTAGGGGTCGTCTTCGTGAGAAGTGTTTTCTTCACCGGGTGCGCGCGAGCGCGTCCGGTGGACGATAGCTCCCGAGCCGGGGGATAAGTCGTGGACTTATGCCCCGGCCGAGATGCTCTGTCGTGATGCGGTCCCGCCGTTGGACCTCGTACTCGCGATGCCGGCCCCGAACCTTTCACGCGTTGCGAATGGTCGATCGAGAGATGTTTCGTCTTTGGTCGTTTCCCCGTCCGCGTCGCGTTCGTACGACGGAGGGTAGAGCGGATCCACGATTCGCCCGGAAGGACCGGCACGCGGGGCTCGGGGAGCTCGATAACGCGAAAAGTTCGAGCGGAGTTGCGGTTTCTCGTCGGAGAGATTCCGTCGAGCCCGGCGGGGGACAACTCCATAAATCCGTGCGGTCATTCTCGATTGGGACCTAAAACCGTTCGATGGGTTTCGGGGGCTCGATGCCTCTCTACAATGAGATTTCCCTTAGTCGAGGTTGACCGGGACTCGAACGTGTCGGTCGATGCCCGTTGCGCTCGTGCGCGTGGGTCGCGGCCGCTAGGCGGGCCCATCGACGTCACTCCCCGGCTCGTGAAATATTTGCTCGAGGCGGCCGTCGAACCCTTCGGATGGGCCAGCCTTCGAACCTCGGCGGGCGGGGCCGTCGAGACGGTTTTCGGTCTCTTATCCCCTCTTACCTTCTAGATCGTTCCTCGGTTGGTCGACCCCGAGGTCGAGCGCCCGACCTTGACGGAAGTCGAATAGAGGTCAACTCGTTCCCTAGGGGTGCGTGCCCTTTCCTGTCTCGCATGCGGGTGAGAGAATATGAAAGGACAAAAAGCTCGGAGGGGAGCGTGGGATTTTCACCGTCTCGGCTTCCATGGTTCGGGGATCGAGGCGGGTCCTTATCCGTCGGTGGCGTGTAGTGGCGGGCCCGCGGGGCACGGGATTGGTTTCCTCTCGGTAGTGGTGGGACCTGCGCGGTTAGTACGGGCGGCCGGGGCTCACGCCTGCGGGCGGCGACGTGGGAAACGGGAGGGGGAGATTTAAGACGATTTACCGGGGTAGTGGCGATCATGGGGCCCGCTGTGGAATCGAAGGGTCGCGGTTGCTTGATGCAGCCCCCTATTTAAGCCGTCGCCCACCGGGTCCCTTGGCTCCCACGCACCATCGCTTTCCACGCTTTCGCTTTCCTTGCCCTAGCTTCCGTTCTTCTTGCCTTAGCCCTTGTTCTCCGAGCTCCCGAGCTCTTTCTCCTTCTCCTCCACCATGTCGACTTGGACTCGATCCACGACGTCGAGGGCGGAGCTCGACCGCCTCGGTGACGCAGGGCCTCGCTGCGTGAGCGCGGCCCCGACCCATGGTGGATGCTCCCCGGCAACGAGTCTCACCCGCAGCCTCCCCGGGGCTATGTGGTTTCGTTCCTGCACTTCCACGAGCGAGGCCCGGGGACGCCGGGAACGACTTCTGCGGGTGCCGATGTTCCGGAACCACCGGAGCTTCAGCACTTGAACGCCAACGGGGTTCGGCAGTCGAGCACCTTCGTCGCCCTATTAGAGGGTTTCCTGGGCATAGAGCCCGACCTGGACCTCCGGCGGTATTTCTTCCGCGTCAACCTCCATCGGAGGAGGAATTCCAGGGGCGAGGACGTTCCCACGCACGTCGGGCTGTGCGGGGATCGTGATGAAGAGGGACCGCGGCAGAGACTACATCACGGTGACCACCCCTTCGTCGAACCAGGGGTGGCACCCGAAGTGGTTCTACCTTCGGCAGGACCCGGGGCATCCGTTCCCGGCCTTCGAGGGTCGGGTTTTGAGGAGGCCCCGGAGGAGTGGAAGTGGGGGTGCCCTCGTGCCAGCCCAGCACAAGATCGACATGGCCATCGAGGCGATCCGGCACTCGGCCCGGTTCAATGTCGACGCAATGGTGGTGCTGGGCTCCTTCCACAAGTTCAGGTTCGCGCCGGCGATGCGGCGCTCGATGCTAATGCACCGGGTGTCGTGTAACGACCGTGTCGTCCCCGACACCGTGATGGCGGTGCGAGGAGCTCGACGACGGCACCGTCGCAGCTGCGCGTTCGGAGCGCGGCGGGAGCGGCTGCGCGCCCTTGGCCTCGTCTCGGGGCCCCTCCCATGAAGCCGCACCCGGATGCCCTGGATGTGGTAAGTTAACTCGACCTCCCCGAAGCTCATTCGAGTTTGACCTTTGGTTTGCTTGCCGACCCGCCTTCTTCGTTTCTCGGTCTGCCGGGTCCCGCTTAGTCGGCGCCCCGGGCTTCGGCTTCCCGAGGGGCCGCCCGGCGCGAGGCCAACCGCCTCCATGCCGCGGAAGTGCAGGCCGAGAGGAAGGCCGCGAGAGATGTGGCCGTGAGGCTGCAGCTGGAGAAGACGGCGCGAGCCGTTGAGCGCCGGAGGAAGAGGGAAGCCTACCGGCTCGCGGGGCGGAATCCCGACACGGCGTCTACCGCCTCGACCCCCGAGCCGACGGACTCCGAGGAGGACGGCGGGGCCGGTGGGTACGAGAGCGACGGGGAGGTCCCGTACGTTTGCTCTCGCCGCGCTGCCACCTCGGGCCTCGAGTCCTCGGCTCCCTCGACCTCGACCTTCACGGCCGGCCCCTCGAGTCGGTCCGCTTCTCGCGGGGGTGAATCGAGCTCTAGGACCGGCGAGGCGTCTCGCGCAGGGGGAACCGGAGCCACCCCGGACCCCTTTTTCGGGACGGAGGTGGTTGACCTAACGAGTAGATCCTTCGCTGCTGCAAGGGAGGCTGCGGAGATGATCGCCGAGCTAGTCGGAGGCGATACCGATCTCAACCGTACGCCGGCGGCGCCCGGGGAGGAGACGGCGGATGGCATAGATCTGCGACGTCCTCCCTCCACCGCCTCCGAAGACGTGGTGCCCGCGCAAGGTTCCGGCGCGGAGACGCTGCGAGCCCAAGAAGTTGGCGGGGCGGCCCCGGCCGGCGAAGGACGGCGCGAAAGACCGGCACGCGGACGCGCGCATCGTTGTTTCCGAACCCGTTGCGACCGGCGAGACGGTCTCACGGCATGCGGATGCGCATGTCAATGTCTTTAAACCGGCCGCGCCCGGTGAGGGAGGTGCCGCGGAGCCCTCCCCGACAACCGAAGTCCCAACGGAACCTCGCCGACGAGCCATCGCGGCCGGTGGTCGACCCGTCGGTGGCCACCGGCAAACGCGTCCGCGAAGGCGGGCCCGACGAGAGCGCACCCGCGCCCAAGCGGACGGTGCCTCCGCGAAGGAGGGCGCCGCCCACGACCTTACGCAAGTCGGCCGACGGTGCCTTACGCTAGGTCGAGGGGGACGAGCGTCGATGGCGAGTCGACCGCCATGGTGACGGCGGCGGGAGAGGCGCCGGCGGAGCCCGGCCGTGCTCCGGGGCAGCCTCCGGATCGGAGGTTGTCGAATTTCTTGGCTGGGCTCGCGCCGGCCGTGCGGGCGTTCTCGACCCGGCTCGAGTCCGAGGCTGCGGAGCCGATGCGGGCGGCCGGCGAGGCTCGCGCCCGCCCGGACGGGGCGCTCATCCGGGAGGAGGCTCTCCGGGCGGCGAAGGAGGCGGCGGAGCTCGAGGCCGCGGAGGCGCGCCGCTCGAAGGAGGAGGCGCGCGGCGGCATGGGCCAAGGCCGAGGAGGCCGCCTCGGCGGCGGAGAAGGTCAACGCGGCGCTCCAAACGGAGCGGGAGCGCGAGGCGGAAGGCCGAGGCCGCGGCGGAGGTCTCCCACCGGGCCGCGTCCGGCTATCTCCACGAGCTCGAGGAGCAGCGGGCCGAGAAGGAGGGTAGGTGTTCCGTGCCTTTCCTCTTCGACCTTAATCGAGTCCCTTAGTCGTTTTCTCGACTACTCGAGCCCGGGTTCTTGAAGCTCGTTTTCTTTGCAGGTGCTGGAGCGGAGGCCGGCTACGGCGGAGGGGTCGCGGAGGGAGCTCAATGCTACCCCGGACCGCGCGTTTGCTGAACCGGAGGCCGAGCGGAACGTCGAGGCCGCTCTGCCGGAGCGGATTGGCGCGGTGGTCCGAGGAGCAAGGCGCTCCGCCGTGCGCGTGACCTTTACGGTGCTGGCATCTCATTACGAAGACCTCGACTTCGGGGCCGTTAGCACCGGACTCGTCCCCGGCTTCGCCGGCGCCGAGCTGGAGTTGCCGAAGGCCGAGACGCGCGCTCCCGCCGATGCTCTAGCTGCAAAGCTCGAGGAGGAGCCCCTCCCCAAGTCGTAGAAAGTTTAGGGGATTAGTTTTCGTTTTTGTTTTGTTAAGAACAAAGGGGCGTAGTTCCCCGCTTGTAAATAACTTTAAGTTTTATTAAATCGTTCCGCGCTTGACCCTTCGAGGTCTCGCTCTTTATCAAGCAGTTTTAAGTTGAACTTGAATTTGTTTCGGCCTTTTCATCTTATCTCGTTGAGTCACGAAGCTTGAGCCGACGAGCCTCGTTGAACTTAGTCATATTTGGTGAGCGTTCGCTAGGGCCGTTGGGGCGCTCGACCTTCGACCTTCCGACCAATTTAGATCGTGAGTTCGTTTGCTCGCGCTTACTTTGGTCGTCGGCGAGCTTCGAATTCGAGGCCGAACGAGACTTAGCAAATTTATTCGTGAAGAAAGAGCTAAGTGTAGGCGATTTTTGTTTTTGAAAAATGGTGGTTTCACCCGCTTTCCAGCCCCGAGCGAGACTCGACCTCACGGCGGAGGTCGAGGGTCGCCGTAGTCGGCGGGCGATCGCTTAAAGAATAAAGGAACAAGTGCGAGGCTAGGGATAGAACTTACGTAACTCGCGTAATGTTCCGGGCGTTGGTTAGTTCTCGGCCTTCCACCGTCTTGAGCTTGTAGGAGCCGGGCCCGATGACTCGCGCCACGATGTAAGGTCCCTCCCATAGAGGGGTTAGCTTGTGGCGATCCTTGTTGCTTTGCACCCTACACAAGCACCATGTCTCCGATGTTGAACGCTCGGCTCTTGACGTTGCGATCATGGTACCGCCGGAGCGCTTGTTGGTACTTGGCTGAATGCAAAAGCGCGAGCATCGCGCGCTTCGTCGAGCTGGTCTCGCTGCGTCCTCGAGGGCCGTCCGGTTCCCTTGTTCGTTGAAGGCGCGAACCCTCGGGGCTCCGTAATCGAGGTCGGTTGGCGGGACCGCGTCGGATCCGTAGACCATAAAGAACGGCGTCTAGCCGGTTGCTCGACTCGGAGTCGTTCGAAGACTCCGGAGGACAGCCGGTAGTTCGGCTGCCCAACGACCGCTGAAATGTTTCGAGCGGTCATAAATGCACGGCTTGAGCCCTGGCAGGATCATGCCGTTGGCCCGCTCGACCTGCCCATTGGTCTCGGGATGAGCCACGGCTGCCCAATCCACTCGAATGTGATAGTCGTCGCAGAACGCGAGGAACTTCTTCCCCGTGAACTGCGTGCCGTTGTCCGTGATGATCGAGTTGGGAACGCCAAAACGATGGACAATGTCGAGGAAGAATTCGACCGCCTCCTCGGAACGGATCTTGCTGATTGCTCGAGCTTCGATCCACTTCGTGAACTTGTCGACCGCGACGAGTAAGTGGGTGAAGCCCCGGGCGCTTTTTTAGAGGGCCGACCAAGTCTAGACCCCGCACCGCGAAGGGCCAAGTGACGGGTATAGTTTGGAGGACTCGGGCAGGCTGGTGCGTCCGTCGAGCAAAGTACGGCAACCCTTGCATTGGCGGACGATGCGAGTCGCGTCCGCCATGGCGGTTGGCCGATAGAAGCCTTGTGGAAAGGCGTTGCCCACGAGGGTACGTGGCGCGGCGTGATGACCGCAAACGCCCGCGTGTATGTCGTCGAGGAGTCGCGTGCCTTCCTCGGTCGGCATGCATCGCTGCAAGATCCTCGATACGCTGCGTAGGTAAAGCTCGCCGTCGACCAAGACGAATGACTTAGAACGCCCGTGCGGGCATTTCACCTCGGTCCGTTCGGACGGGAGCTTGCTCGTGGAGGAGGTACTCGACGTACGGTGTTCTCCAATCGGCCGGCCGTGGCGCGGAGCCCGCCGGCGCGTCGATCTCCATGACTTCCGCAGCCGCTCGTGGGACCCGACCCCGAGGCCTCTTCTTGGCTCGGGTGTTGCCTTGAGTCGAGGTTGGCACCGGGGAAGCCTCCGGACCCACTTCGACCGATTTTTCCTCACCGCTAGGAGTGGCGGGAGGTCGCACCGACGGTTGGAGCTGGTCGTGGGCGAAGATGCCCGTCGGGACCGGCTCCCGACTAGACGCTATCTTGGCGAGCGAGTCTGCCGCCTCGTTAAGTCGTCGGGGGATGTGCCCGAGCTCAAGCCCATCGAACTTCTCCTCGAGCTTCCGCACCTCTTGATGATAGAGCGTCGGCGTGTCGTTCCGACGGCTCGACTCTTTCATGACTTGGTCGACGACAAGTTGGGAGTCCCCGCGGACCTCGCATCGTCGGATCCGGAGCTCAATGGCGATCTTCGGGCCATTCAGCAAGGCCTCGTATTCGGCCACATTATTCGAAGCCGGAAAATGTAACCGGATAGCGCACCTCCTGTGTATCCCCCGAGGGGAGACAAAGACGAGTCCGACGCCGGCTCCTCGGTGCATCAACGACCCATCGAAGTACATAACCCGAGTACTCTTGATCTACCGGCGCCGGTGGCAGCCGGGTCTCCGTCCATTCCGTGATGAAGTCGACCAAAACTCGGGACTTTATTGCCGTCCGAGGCGAGTAAGTGATGTCGTGCCCCATCAGCTCAAGGGCCCGCTTGGCGACCTTGCCCGCAGACTCCCTGTTCTCAATGATGTCGCGTAGAGGGAAAGAGCTCACCACGGTTATCGAGTGCGAGTCGAAGTGGTGGCGTAACTTGCGTCCGGCGACCATCGGGCGTAGAGGATCTTGAGCACTTGCGGGTAACGAGTCTTCAAGTCGGAGAGCACTTCACCGACGTAGTAGACGGGGCGCCGTACTTTGAGCGCGTGGCCCTCTTCCTCGCGCTCGACCACGATGGCGGCGCCGACGACCCGTGTGGTAGCCGCGACGTAAAGCAAGAGTTGCTCCCCCGGGAGTGGGGGAGTCAAGACCGGAGGGTTAGCCGGGATGCGCTTCACCTCGTCGAGCTCGACCTGCGCCTCCCGGGTCCACTCGAAGCGCTCGGACTTCTTGAGGAGCTTGTAGAGCGGCAATGCTCTTTCTCCAAGCCGCGAGATGAAACGACTTAGCGCCGCCGGGCATCCCGTGAGCCGTTGTAACCCTTTGATGTTCGGATCGGGCCCATGCGCTCGATGGCGGTGATCTTCTCCGGGTTGGCCTCGATGCCTCGCTCCGAAACGACGAATCCCAATAACATCCCTCGAGGGACCCCGAAGACGCATTTCTCGGGGTTGAGCTTGACGCCGTTCTCGCGTAACTTGGCAAACACACGTTCCAGGTCGACCACGAGCTGGTCGGCCTTTTGGATTTGACGACTATGTCGTCAACGTAGGCTTCGACGATATCTCCGATGAGATAGTCGAAGCATTTTTGAATGAACCTCCGGTAGGTGGCACCGGCGTTCTTGAGCCCAAATGGCATCGTCGTGTAACGAGTACGAGCCGAAGGGCGTGATGCGAGGAGGTAGCAAGTTGGTCGGCCTCGTCGAGCGCTATCCGATGGTACCCGGAGTACGCGTCTAGAAAGCGGAGGGTTTCGCACCCGGAGGTCGAGTCGACTATTTGGTCAATGCGCGGCAAAGGAAAAGGGTCCTTAGGACAAGCCTTATTCAGAGCTAGTATAGTCAACACACATTCTCCATTTCCCATTCTTTTTTCATACAAGAATAGGATTAGCCAACCACTCGGGGTGGTACACCTCCTTGATAAACCCGGCCGCCAAAAGCTTCGCGATCTCCTCCCCGATCGCCTTGCGCTTTTCCTCGTCGAAGCGGCGCAGGCGTTGTTTCACCGGCTTGGAGCCCGGCTTGATGTGCAAGGAGTGCTCGGCGACTTCCCTCGGGATTCCCGACATGTCCGAGGGTTTCCACGCGAAGACGTCGGCGTTCGCGCGGAGGAAGTCGACGAGCGCGCTTTCCTATTTGGGAGAGAGAGAGGTGCCAATACACACCATTTTCTTCTCGTCCCCTTCGAGGTCGAGGACGACCTCCTTGGTTCCTTCTGCCGGCTCGAAGGAAGCCACCTTGCGGCTCGACCGCGGCGGGTCTTCGACCACCTGCTCCCCGATGACCGCCGGCTCGGTGGTGGAGGCCAAGTGCGCCGAGGCCAGGTCGCAGATTGTCGACGTCGCACCGGCAGGCGTGCTCGGAAAGACGCACCCACAGGTGATAACTCCTTTCAGCCCGGGCATTTTGAGCTTCGGGTAGACATAGTTCGGGACGGCCATGAACTTCGCGTAGCATGGCTGCCCGAGGATAGCATGGTAGACCCCCGGGAATCCTACCACCTCGAAAGTGAGGATCTCCGTTCGAAAGTTCGAAGGAGTCTCAAACGTGACGGGCAGGTCGATCCGCCCGATGGGAACGGCTTGCGTTCCGGCACGACACCATGGAATGGCGAGCCGTTCGGACGAATTTGCGAGCGCTCGACGCCCATAGCATCCAGGACGTCGGCGTACAGGATGTTAAGGCCGCTGCCCCCGTCCATCAACACCTTGGAGAGGCGTGTCTTGGCGACGATGGGGTCGACCACGAGGGGGTATCGACCCGGCCGCGGGACTCGTGCCGGGTGATCGGCACGATCGAACGTGATCGGGAGTTCCGACCACTTGAGGTAAGCCGGGGTTGCGGGCTCCGCGACAAAGACCTCGCGGCGCTCGAGCTTGACGGAGCGTCGACCCGGACGAGCGTCGGAGCTCGCAAGGATCATAAGGCAACCCTCCGCCCGAGGGAAGCCCTCCTCGTTCTCCTTTCCGGCGTCGCCCTCGACCCCGGCGTTCCCCTCCCGGTCATGCTTGTTGGCGGGCCTTCCGCCCGTGCTGCGTGATGAACTTCTTCATCAACGAGCGGTGCCGCATCAAGTGCTTGACCGGAAACTCGTGGTTGGGGCATGGCCCGTTCCACTTCTTCTCGAAGTGGTCCGGGGGCTTTTGTTGGGCTGCTTCGCGCCCTTCTTATCGGTCGCGGCTACCATGTGGCCGTCGGCCGGCCGCGACTTATTCTTTTTGTTGGGCTTGGAGCCGAGAAGGCCCTCCGCCCGCATTGCCATCGATCCTCTTGCCCTTCCCTTTCTCGGGGAGGTCGCGGTGGAGGAGGGCTCCGACCGCCTCCTCGCCCGAGGCGTGGCTCGTGGCGATGTCGAGGAGTTCCCGAGCCGTTCGCGGGCAGCTTCGCCCCGGCTCGTAGACCGGAGCCTCGCAGTTCGTTCCGGAGAGGAAGGCCCCAATGACATCCGCGTCCACGACATGGGGCAGCTCGTTGCAGCGCCGGAAAAGCGCCGGATGTAGTCCCGGAGCGGCTCGTTCGGCTTCGCCGGCGGTTCTTCAACTCCCAAGGGTTACCCGGGCGGGCGCACGTGGCTTGGAAGTTTCCCACGAAAACTTCTCGCCGGTCGCCCCACGATCGTATCCGGTCCGCGGGCGGATGCTCGAGCCGGGTTCTCGCCGAGTCGGCGAGGTACGGCGGGAGATTTCGAATGATGGCGAGATCATCACTCGCGCCGCCGGCCGGCATGCTCGCCGGTAGTCCTCTAGCCGGAGGGAGGGGTTCGACTCTCCCGCGTATTTGGCCACCGTCGTCGGGGGACGGAAGCGCGGAGGGAAGGTCGCTCCCCGATCGCGGAACCGAAGACCCTCGGACCCGGGGGTCGGGGCACCGGCTCCTATCGTGCTCGACGTCGCCCCGACCTCCGCGGCGGGGGTTTCGGATGAGGCGTGGGCCCCTGTCGTCCTGAGCGCGACGTCGGGCGTCCGGGGGTCGGCGCGCGTCTCGAGCGGCTCCGATGCGGGAGTGCACCGACCGCCTAGGCTCGAGCTAGCCCGGTCGCGCGGGCTGCCGCACGGAGGTGTGCACCGACCCCCTGCCGGGAGTTGCGCCGCCCGGCGCTAGCGTGCTCGACCGACGGCGCGGCGCGTCGCTGCGAACTTTCCGCGTGTTGCTCCGCCGCCTTGGCGAGGAGCGCGGCCATCTCTCTCTGCGCCCGCTGCGCCTCGAGAGTCGGCTGTACAGGGAGGGTTTTCAGCAACGCGGCTGCTGCAGCCACGTTCCGCCCAGCACGCGGGAAGTGCTCGGGTCTCGGCCCCAACGTCGTCGGCCGATCTGCTGCTCGGACGTGGCGAGCCCTCGGGCGCGCGTTGCACCCCTCGTGCTGGCGCTGCTGCAGCAGCTCCCGCTCCACCGCCGCGGTCTCCTCGTCGAGGCCTCGGCGAGCCTCTTCTAGCTCCGGGCGCCGGGCCCGGAGGCGAGTCCGGAGGTCGTCGCCTCCCGGTGGCGCGGTGTGCGCGCGTTGAGCTGCCGGGGTCCCGGTGGCGCCGGGCCCCGGCTCGGCGGGCATTCCAGGCACTCTAGACGCCCGCCGCTCCGGCGTGCACTACGTTGCACTCGCAAGCGGGGCCGTGGGTCACATCGCTGCTGCCCTGGTCCGAGTCTTCCTCCTCCCCGAGCATCGAGGAGGTCGAAGAGGGACTAGGAGGGATGGATTACCATCCCCACAAACTCTGCCTCCGTCGGATTAGCCGCTCCCGGGAGAGCGCTAAGTCGTGTCACGTTCGCGGTGACATGGGTTGCCACCGGGCTTGTGGCGCCGGCAGCTCGGCGCGTGCCGGCGTCCACTCGGAGGTAGCCACGAAATCAAGGCTCCCAAAGCGCACGGTCGTGCCGGGAGCCCGAACGAAGGTTCGGAATCAACCATCCGCGCCATCCGGGCAGGAAAAAGCGTGACAAAATTGCGCAACGGCCCCTTCCTAGCGCGCCAACCGTCGGTGTTCGAACCACCGGCGGTAGAATTTGTCCCGGGGTTGTGCGTTTTTGGCCGGATGGTGCACAAGGGAAGACACGAAAGGTTTAGGCTGGTTCGGGAAAGCTCCCTATGTCCAGCGGTTGGGGGGGGGAGGGGTCTCACGGCGTCGTGTTTCTTGCGCCAAGACGGAAATGCGAATACGGATGTGGTGGGAGAGGAGCGTGCTCCAAGTCCCGTGTGAGAGTGTGTGTAGTGAGAATCGTCTTGTCCGTGCGTAGTAGAGTAACACCCCTTTATAGTCATAGGGGTGGGGCCCGAGTTACAAGAGAAAGACGGAGGAGAAGGGGGATGGTCGAGCTTCGGAGTTCTCCAATCAGCTTCCCTGTTTGTACATTCCATTAGGGTTGATCAGGCGGTCGTGTCGCTCCTGTATGTGACATCCCTCCGGGACACCCGGGAATCGGAACAGAGGGACACTCGACGCAGCGAGTTACAACAGAAACATCATCTCATACAAGCCAGAATATATACATCATGGTATAATACAACCAGGTTTTCAAAATACAAACATTGTACAGCGGAAACATAATACATTAATGAAGTTTAACAACCTACGAGTCTTGTAGCGGAAAATGTACTTTATACAATAAAAGACTGTTAAACGATTAACGTGATGCACCGAGCCCTTCGTACATCACGATCCTTTCTCTTCACGTCGTCGGGATCCGTTTCCCCCTAGAGGGAACCACCCTTGGAGCACCGCTCCTGTTCCGGAAAGCCACCGTACGAGTCGTGGAAGTACGACTCGGATCCTGAAAAGCATAACGAACAAACCCCGAGTATTCTAATACTCGGCAAAGACTGACCCGTCAACATGGCACGCTAAGGCCGACGCCTAGTATGCAAAGGCTTTCCGGTCGTGGGGTTTACTCCTTTGCGAAAACAGCATTAAAGGTTGGATCCTTACTTTCAATGTTGTAGCTCAAGCATTAAGTTCATTAACCTCTATGTTTGCAATCTACAGACTATTGCAATCATGTTTGCAAGAAAAGCTCGGAATAGATCAACATTCCTTTCATGTTTCATCCTCATCTTTCAGTTAATTAACTACGATGTGACACGGTGAACAAGTGGTGCTCATTACTGCGAGGGACAGACGATTCGAATCAATTTCACCAGCTGGGAAAACCCGTTTACACTGCGTATACGCACCCCGTTGGTCGCATACGACAACCTTTCACGCTAATTCCTGGCGGTGGCCGGGTTAGTCTCCCATCCGCCCGAGAACCCGGGGACCCCACGCGAGCCGTTTGTCCCTCTTTTTGTTCTCGGATGATGCGCAACCCATTGCTCCATGTTCCTAGTCACTTACTATCGCATCAATTCCATAGAGGGACGAGCAATCGAAGTTCTTCCGCAGCTCCGCCGCCGTTGTCCACGACTTCCACGGTGAGCTACCATTCCCGCGCTTGCTCATGTACCTAGGACCCCGTGTCGAGCGTGCTTATGCTCCGTGCAAGCTCATCGTCCTTGTTTCCCCAATTTTTGTGTACTCCGACGAGCGTCGTACCATGCCGGAGCCTCCGCCACATCCGAACCTCGCCGCCGGCGTGCTTCGGGGAGCTCATGCTGCGTGGGTACCACGGTTGTTTTTGCATCGTTGTGTAGATTAGGAAGAAGCTATCGCGGCGAGGTTTGGCTCGAGCCGGGCAACTCCGGCCGTTGCGCCGCCGCGAGCTCGCCGCCGCGGTGGTGCCACACCGCGGGCCACACGCGGGTGGGATCGAGTGTGGCCACGGCGGATCGGGTGTGGCCAACCCCGTGGCCATCCGTGTGGCACGTAATTGAATTTAAATTTCCAAAATTCGTAGAAAATTCGTTAAAAATCGGGAAAATGTCAAACCAACTTTGTTAGACTCGGAAAAATGAAATCTATTCATTGGTGAAATAAAATATTTATTTTGAGTAAATTATTTTATAATTAGTAGTTAATCACTTTCTTTGATTTAAGAAAGGCTATTATTTTATGTAAAGAAAATGTTTAATTATGAAAAAAATAATTTTATTTGATAAAGGAGATATCTGCAGACGAAATTAATGATGAAATTTATTTTCCAAAATTAAACTTAAACTATATTATTTTATGTGATCACAATCTATTAACCTTTAATCACTTAAAGTAATTATTTAATTATTGCTTAATAAATCGGGATAATTTATTAATTAGTAAACTTAAGTAATCAGTGAATTTAATTAAGTAATTAAGGAAACAGAACTAATTAATAATGATCTTGATTAAACATTTAATTAATCAGCATAATTAAATGTTAATTAATGCTTAATGAACATACTTATCCCTAATTTGTTAACTAAGGCGATTAAGCATTAATCATTAATTATTATTTATTGGACGTAATCAATGAATCTTTGCATACTTTCATCATACGCATTCATGCATACATGATTGTGATTCGCGACGCATTGTCTGGTCGGCTTAGGTTCGAAGTGATCGAGGTTCCACCCGAGGGCGAGTCGGAGCCGGGATCTCGAAGTCGACCCAGTGCGCCGAGGAGACTAACTTCGAACAAACTCAAGGCAAGCCCCGGTGCATCCTACCTATGTTTTTAAATATTTTACTTTATCACATAGTACGGTTATGCTTGTGCATTAGGTGTTAGGGTTTGGTTGACACCGTAGATGCATTATGGTAGGTTTCCGGTTGTTTATTCTATACTTGGTACAGGTAGCTCAATAGAGGCTAAGCTTAATTCATAGTGGCAACGGTAGATGTTTTAGGGAATCTTAAAGCATGGAGGCTTTCAGGGTCTTTATGTTGACACTAAGATGAAGAGAGTGTTATTGAAGTCGAGACCGGACGGGCCCCGTAGGAGAAAGGGCAAGACGGAGATGAGGTCTTGCAAGGTGGTAGCCCCGTCCGTGTCGGTCAAGGACCGTACCGTTGTCAACTTAGTTAAACAAGTTTGAACGTACCGCACTACATGCTGGTATTATGGGCCCAGCAAGCCGATGTACCCTATCGCCCCGGAGATGTAGCGTAGCCGGCTCTCTTTCTTGGCTGTCGGTGAGAGGATAGTCTCACGGGAGGGAGATGGGTCGACCACGAGGAAAGTCGTGGCATCGCCATACTTCCGGGGAGATGGAAATGGCTAGTCTGCTGTCGAGTGCTAGCGTGAAAGGTTGTTGTATACGATCGGTGTGATGCGTATACGTCGTGTAGTCGGGTTTTGCCAGCTGGTATAAATCGATTCGAATCGCTGTCCCTCGCAGTAATGAGTACCGCTTGTTTAGCTCGTCACATCGTAGTAAATACTGGAAGATGAAGATGAGGGATGAAAGGATAAATGATCTATATTATCTTGTCTTGCAAACTTGATTGCAATAGTGATAGGTTGCAAACCCCAAGGCTAATGAACTTAATACCGAGCTAAAATACCGAAAGTAAGGACCCACCCTTTAATGCTGTTTTTCGCAAAGGAGTAAACCCCACGGCCGAAAGCCTTTGCATACTAGGCGTCGGCCTTAGCGTGCCATGTTGATGGGTCGGTCTTGCCGAGTATTAGAATACTCGGGATTTGTTCGTTACCATTTCAGGGAACGAGTCGTACTTCCACGACTTGTATGGCAGCTTCCCCGAGGAGGAGCAATGTCCGGAGGGAGGTTCCCTTCGGTGGGAACGTATCCCCACACCTTGAAGAGAGAGGACCGTGATGTATGAAGGGCTCGGTGCATCACGTTGTTTCGTTGAAGTCTTTTGAGTTGTATAATAGACAAGCTTCCGCTGAATACTCGTAGGATGTTAAACTTCAATAATGTTATATTCCGCTGCGAGAATGTTTGTTTTCGAAAACCTGGTTGTATTATACCATGATGTATATATTATGGCTTGTATGAGATGATGTTTCGTTGTAACTCGCTTCGTCGAGTGTCCCTCCGTTCGATTCCCGGGTATCCCGGAGGGGATGTCACAGCTGGTATCGGAGCGGTTCGGAGGCAACAACACATCATTACAAGGCTATTTTCAAAACTTAGCACGTTCATACGATAGACAACGAGAGAGTACGGAGCCTATAAGGATGTAGAATAGTTAGATTTTACTAACAGTTCGATGTTCGGGTTTTGGGAAGTGCTAACTATTCGTCGTAGTTTTCTTACTATGGTACGTGTAGTTAGTTCGCGAGCATGCATCATGTTATATTATGCACTAAATAAATACTTGGGTATGTACTTAGCTAGTTCGTAGTACTATATAAGTTGTTCCGTTCGTTTTCGTCTGTGGGAAGAAGTGTTTAACTTGTTTAAACATGTTCCCTGCAGATGCCGGTCACTCGCGGTAGGAAGCGCGCTTAGGAGGAGGAGGACGCACGAGCCGCACGTGTGGCTGAGCTGGAGCAGCAGCTCCACAGCTCGGAGTTGAGGACACGGAGTCGGGACGGACAGGTTGGGTACTTGGAAGCACCGCTGTCGAGTGGACTGTCGGGAGATTCGGAGGTCCCACGCCGGGATCG
>JAUNZO010003906.1:0-20539 GCA_031894775.1 Chloris gayana | reverse complement strand
TGTTTGGAACACGGGAGAAACGTAGGAATAAATGGAGGAAGCATTCTCGAGGAAAGGAATTGTATGGAGATGTTTGGAACAAAGGAATAAGTCTAACTCCTTCAAGAGGAAAGGGAAGCCGTGGTGTACTTTTGGAGGAATGAAAAATGAGATCTGACCTCATGGAATTTTTCCCACGACGCGCTAACGCCAACTCTCATACCGTGCTTCATCCCGAGCTGAAATAGGATCCACTCCCACCATTTCTTTCTTCAACATTTTGCAGCGTACTTATCAAGGGGAATAAAACAGTCCACTACTTCTCTTGATAAGTTTCAAACTGCAAGCTCGCAAAATACAATTATTATGAGATAATGTGTTATACGCTTTGGGTTTAGCAAGTCATACAAAAATATTTACTATGAATTGAATGGGTTTAGTATCATACAAAAATAATTTGATTTATGTGCGATAAATAATTACAATATGACTTTGAAATGTGATATTTATTTATATCGACTTTTTCATTCCTCGTGTTTCTATTCCTGCATTCCAAACACCTTAAACTTACATTTCCTCTCGTTTTGGATTCCTGTAGTTTTCTCACTTTCCGAATTCCTACATTTTCTTTGTTCCTGCGTTTTTTCCTATTCCTTTATTTTTCATTCCTTCATGCCAAACAGACCCTTAATGTTTTATCCTTCTTCTTGACGAACAAGGCTGGCCATCCCTAGGGTGACAAACTTAGGCGAATATAACCCTTGTCCAACAGCCTCCTTTAAGGGTGTGTTTGGTTGGAGGGACGAAGAGGGATGGGACGAGTGTCATCCAGGGATATCACTCTTTTCCTGGTGTTTGGTTTAGCGTCAAACGAGGACGGTGTCATCCTTCACAGGAATATTCTCTCAATATGCTTGGATGAAACTATCCCTCAAATTTGGTGGGACGAAGCCATCCACATTTGCTCGATGACGCTTATTAGTAAAAGATTAGTGAGATTTAACGTGTTGAATGAGTAGTTAGTATATAATACTAAAGAATTAGCATTTATAAGTGCAAAATTGTTAGTTGGTGAGTAGTTTATTAACTATTAACTAATCTAAGTATAATTAGTGTTAATTAGAAATTATTATAATTGATTAGAGATTATAATGATTAGATAATATTAATTTGTGATATTACAAATTATTTATATATTATTATATGTAAATTAAGAATATAACTAGATAATGATTGTTGTTCTCCTCGTCCTCGTCCCTTCAACCAAACAAAAAACAGGGATGACTCTGTCCATCAAAGCAAACACCATGATGGATGAGCTCATCCAAGATATCATGGATGACTTGTCCCATCCCTCATTGTCGCTCAACCAAACGCACCCTAATTGCACCTTCAACTCTGCAAGTTCATTTGGTGGCATCCGATACGGCCTCCTTGATATTGGTGTTGTTCCAGGTTGTAATCTATCTTAAACTCTACTGCCCAATATAGCGGTAGAACTGGTAAGTCATTTGGGAAGACATCCGGATACTCACGGACTACTGGTATATCCTCCGGACTTTTACTCGTAGTCTTATTAACCATTGGCAAGATAGACCGGGGAACAGGTTAAAAGCTAGCAATCTCGACCATGAACAGGAGAGTTCAAATAGACTCGCCCGAGACGCTATATCTAGTGTTTCTTTATGAAAATCCATCCATTGCATGCCGATAATTGCGTCTAACCCTTGCCCGTCTAAGATGATCAATGAAGTGGAATAAACTTTACTACCCAATTTTAATGGCATATTGGCAGCCGCTTCATTTGTAAGGATCTTACCCCAGGTGTCGAAATAAGATGTACACATAATAACTTGGATGGCATGATGTGATGCTTGGAAACATATGCTTTGTCGATGAAATTATGGGTGGCTCCCGAATTAAATAAAACCATAGCATGGTGATCTGCTATATACTCGTTCTTGAACACGGTGCACCGGTCAGGTGCACCTAATTAGGTATAGCCTCGACTCTTGTATCATTTGAGGATCGCAAATAATGCAAGAGTCTTTCTTGAGAGACTATGCTTTATCATTTCCCATCAAATCACACTTCTCTCAGCAATTTCTGCCAAGATCACATTTTTCGAACCGATCGAACTAGTCATGCCGCATATCTCTTAAAGATTCATTCCCATAGTGATGTTATAGACCGCTTAAATCAGTCTTAACTTTAATGTACTTAGTTAATTTTATCTAAGAAGCAAAATCCTGGTTGATCGGACCACTTTGTTCCCTATATTATCACATCGACTCAAGTCTCCAAGGCCTATAATCAGTCGGATGATTAACACCCATAGCCTAAGACATCCATTAAAATCGAGTTAGGCAAGATCAAAATTATCTTCGATCTAACTCTTTCATACCGCCAAATAACGAAATTTGGCCCTATATTAATCCAATGATCCGAAAAGTTCATATTTCGGACCGCTTTTTTATTCACAAAAAATTTCTCACGATTGTAATAATCACGGTGACTTATCCTTATGGCCGTTAGGTCATAATTGCACAATCAAACCGTAAATCTTTAATATCATTATGACCGTTAGGTCTAATTGCGCAATCAAGCCATAAGTCTTTAATGCCAAATTCACTGGGCTGTAAAAAATGGCCCAATAACTTTCCAGCCCCCGAGCCCAGCACGGGTACCTATAAAAGAAACCGAAGGGTCGACCTAGGTCAAACTCATTCTCAAAACTCCACACGCACCCACCATATCTCCTTGTTCTTCGGACATCGCGAGCATATTTGTTTGTTTCCGCATAAACCAATCTCCGATTTCCCTTTTTCATCTTTCAAGATGGGCAAGAAGAAATCTGCCTCCAATCCTTCTTCCTCATCCGCTATTCCTCGCAATCAACTTCCTTTTGCCATACAGGATTTGGGCCGTAGCAAGATTACCGAGACATCTCTTAACGAGGCGGTTCTCGATGGATATCTTCCTCCACAACCCATTCTCGAATTGGAGCACCCCCACTCCTGGCCAAATCCCATGGAGAATAGAGGATTCCCAGCAGACTAGTTTTCAAATCATTCTTCCTCCGTGGCCTTGATCTTCCTCGCGGCTCCTTCTTCGGAGGACTGCTCTTTTTCTACGGATGGGAGTTGGTAAATCTAAATCTGAACTCCATCCTTCGGATCGCATTTTTCATTCATCCGTGTGAAGCTTTCCTTGGAATCCGTCCCCATTTTAAGCTTTTCCAGCACTGTTCCAAATCCGTCCACTTCCTTCATCAAAACGCCAGAGTTGCGGTAGGTGGGGTAGGAATACAATGCTCGGAGCACCGATGAGTACTTCTCCCTATCTTTGAACAATAGTTTGTCTCACTTGAAAAATGGGTGGTTTTTCCGTGACAATCCCCAACCTGCGCTTCCCCTTTCAATGCCCAAGTAGCCAAAAATTTGCCTTCCCAAGATAGCAGGGACAAACTTAAAAAGATCAAGAAATCCTTGCTCTCCTGGCAAGTATCAAATATTTGAAGGAAATCAAAGGCGTCACAGCCAAGACGGTCCTTTGGAGTTTTATTATTCGAGGAGTTCAACCATTGAAAAGGCAGGAGCATCCAAAGCATGGTCTTTCAATGAAGATGTCGCTAATCCATTGGATGGAACACCTCTTCCCGATGTAAAGCGATTTGAGAAGCGCATAAAGAAGATGCTCTAGCCTAAGCAGGACTTAACAGGATGCCGGAGAGTGGGTCCGGCATTCAGTATGTCAAATCCTCGAGACCCTGTAAGTATTCTCCTCCTTCTTGACTTCCAAGTATTCTTGGTCATCATTCCATTATTCATATATTGCTATTCAATGCGAGAAGATGGACAACTACGAAGTCATCCCCCACTCCCTCCTAATGATACTTGGGGAGAAGATTATGAAGCCAATACCGCTCCTCTTGCTGTTCAAGTCGGTCCGCCTCCCCCACTCGACTCACGGGACTTCGGACCGGTCATTCCCTCTCGCCGACCCGGGTAGCTCCAAAAATTTCCAGGTCCGGAAAGGTGGTCCAAGCCCCAAGTACGAGAAAACGTACCACTTCACCGACCATAGGCAAATCGGCGGCAATCCCTGCTTCCGTACCAGTGCGACACTCGTACGGAAGCGCAAAAACTTGAAGACCGGCGCAAAGAGCAAGAGGCCGTCGAGAGAGATCGTCAAGCTGCTCTTGTTGCATTCGAAGCTGCTACTAGGGGGTCTCGGGAAGCCTCCCAATTAACAGGTTCTCTTGCCAACATTCCCAAGAAGTCCCGGTATGGCACTCGGACCGGTTCTTCGAGAAGTGCTACAGGAGGATCCCTCCCCGTGCCGCAAGTCCATCCAGCGGCAAAAAGGAGTGTAGAGGACGCAAGCGGGGATACTCATGGACCCCCAAAAAAGAGCAAGACCTCCTTCGACTTCAAAAAGGCCACTTCGTAAGTCTTACGTAATACACCTACATTCTTAGTTACTTTCATCCATGTCTTGTAACATATTCAATTCTTTCACAGAATTCCTTCCAATCTCCAAGCTAGTATAGCTAGCTTGCTGAGGAACAAACCTTCTACCCCTGCCCCGACCGGTGGCGCATCCTCCACCTCTACTCCTTCAGCCCCCATCACTAAAAAGGCATCTCAAGTCAAGAGTGCAGCATCCGCAAAGGAAATCCCTGCTCTTCCACGGAACCATCCTCCCAAGCGGTCGAAGAGCGGGTCGTTATTGACGTTGATGTCACATCCGTAAGTGACTTCCCCCACAAGCTACTCTGTTCCAGGCTGCACCTGAACTCCCGCTAGGACCGGTCCGGATCGAGGAAATTCCCCGCCGGGCTAGGACCACACGTAAGGCTCCAAGGGAACCAAGGCTGGCCAAAATGGTCGTAGGAGACGTGGAAGTCGATAGCACAAGCGGAGCCAGGAAATTCACAGCTACGACTCAATGGGATTACCTTCAAGAAGAGGAGGCTCTAAAGAATTTTTCCGAGTCCGGCCGGTATGTCCGCTCGCCTCTTCTAGTCCTTTCTTAATTTCTTCACATTATAATCCGACTCTTTGTTTCTTCTACCTTCTAGGTTCTTCTTAAAAACTCGAGGCCAAGAGTGCAATCATCGCTCGCCCGGAGGAAGAACTTCATCAGAATCAAGAGCGGTTGGTTGAACTTGAGTCTCGGACCGCTAGTCCGAAGTCCAAGGAAGATGATCTGCTCAAGAGGGAAGCAAATCTGCTGAATACTCATCGAATGATGGAGGAACGCCGGCAAGAAATTATCAAACTCCGAAAAGAAATCCAAAGGAAGCTTTTAATCTTAACGTCAAAGTCTCGTAATTAACTTCTTCTCTTCTCGACCGGTCTTGCTTTGCTCCAGCACGTGAAAATCTTGTTGCCGCTCATAAAAAGGCGGAGGAAATTGTTTCGGAGAAAGCATCTGCTCAAGAACAAGCTCTTTTGGACGGCTCTCGGGTTGAAAAACAGCATGCAGCTCGAATTGGAGAACCGGAAGGCGAGCTTACCGCCAAGGATAACATCCTCGGCGCAAACTCTGCGTTCCAACAAGATGCTAGAAGCCGGCAATGCCCGCCTGAAAGCCGAACTATCCGAAGCACTAGAAGCAATCAAAACGGCGCAGACGGAGAAAGAAAGCGCTCTAAGGACTACTCATGAGTCCGGCCGCCTTGCTCTCAAAGCAAAAGAGCATGAGATCCAGATGTCCGCTAAAGGTCGAGACCAAGCCGAGGGAATCTAATGTCAACATCAAAGGCAGATTTGGAGCTATGGAAGTTAGGCATAGACGTAAGTTGCTTCTTTCCTATTTCCATCCTTTTTAATACCGATCGGCACCGATAACCTTTTCTTCTATTTTTTCCTTCTTTAGAACTCGCTCGCAGGCTGTATGCAGGTGCTTGAGTATCTAAACAGAGGTCAACCCATCGACCAAAATGAATTGGATCTTGAAACAGACTATCCTGGACCGTCTCGAGGAGGATCGGAGAGCACTCTAAGATGGTTGCCGCATCGGGGGGAGGACACATTGCTGCTATAATCCGGTCTTGGACTCCGGTCGAAGACTACGATGTCAACTTCATCGGAGAAGGTGCTCACCCAAATACAACCGAGGACCGGTTTAATGAGTTGAAAAATTCACTCATTGGTACCATTTCTGAACCGATCGAGGATGTTCCTCCGGATCCAACGGGCATCCCTCTAAATGATGCTCGCGGCATTCCCCGCTCCGGATCAAGATGCTCAAGATGCAGCGGCCGCCTCTAGACAAACAATAGAAGATGAATTCGAAGATCTTGGCGTAGATTTATTCCTTTCTTCTTCCGACTCGAAGGCACGATTGATGATAGACTGGTAGAAGATCCTAAGACCGGCGATACCGGTGATTCCAGCGGTCCTACCCGATGAGTCGTCTATCATAAGACCAGTCTTTTATCTGCTGAACAAACAATTTTATCATAGTACTTTGTAATTTAAATTATTATCATTTTAATTGCAATGAAGTTTTAATGTCTTCTCTTTCCTTTTCAATACCGGTATAAAAAATTCACCATCTTATTCCTACTAGTTGAATTCTATATCTAAGCAATGATGGTTGTCTCAGCTTGAACTAACTATGATTAAATACTGGCTCTAATCAGCACAGATCGCAATACATAGCGGTAGCTTACTTCAACAAGATCATGCGACATAGAAAAAACAACCAGTCTTTAAGGTTTAAGATCACGTAATATCACAAACCGCTCTTAAAATAGCAGCCTACGGACCAGTATTCAAAAGAGATGCTAAAACTTTTCCCTTCCTAAACATGCCGATCGAAGCTGAAAACGACGACTATCGATCTCGAACACTGGTCTTAATATAGCAGCTCTTTGACCAAATGACTGGTTCTAATATTTAGGAATATCATAATATCACAGATCGCTCTTAATACAGCAGCCCCTGGCTCGATAAGTTAATTCAAAATTAAAATATCGAGACACAAAAAATGCAAACACATTCAAATCAGACATAAAGAATACTTTATTATATTATGAAAGAAATTACTATAAAATATTTAAGTATAAAATCAACGAAGCTGATCAATATTCCAATAATTTGGAATTTCCTCTTCTTCGAGGGTCATAGGCTATAAGCCCCCGGTCTGAAACCGATTTAACCAGAAAAGGCCCTTCCCGGACCGGCGACAACTTATGCGTGTTCTTGTTAGACAGAATCTTTCGAAGAACCAAGTCTTCTACTTGAAATTCCCGCGTGCGCACATTGCGATCATGATATCGACGCTGCCCTCGATGATATTTAGCTGCTGGAATCAACTCAACCCGATGCTTGGTCTTCATACTTTTCTTCATCATAATACCGCACTCTAGCTGACACCATATTCACTTCGTAGGCAACATGGCTTCAGATCCATACACCGGAGAAAAAGGAGATTGTCCTCGTAGCCCGGCTAACGTTGGTACGTAATCCCCAAAGCACCCAGGGCAATTCCTTAACCCACTTTCCCGCATACGGCTTCAAGCGGTCAAAAATTCTAGGTTTAAGACCGGTTCAAATCATTCCATTGGTTCGCTCCACTTGTCCATTACTGCGGGGATGTGAAACCGACGCATATTGTATCTTAATTCCCAGACCCTCGGCGTAATCCTTGAAAAATTCTGAAGTGAATTGGAGTCCATTGTCGGTAATGATACCGTGCGGGACACCAAAACGTACGAAGATATTCTATAAAAACTTGACCGCCCGAGCGGTGGTCGTACCGGTGACGGCTTCGCCTCAAACCACTTCGAGAATTTGTCAACTCGCCACAAAAATGTGTGTAAATCCTCCCGGCGCCTTTTTGAAGGGTCCAACAATATCCAGTCCCCAAGTTGAAAAAGGCCAAGTCATCGGAATTATCCGTAATTCATGAGCTGGAGCATGAGGCTGTCGAGGCAAAGAATTGACATCCTTGGCAATTTTTAACTACCGTATGCGCATCATCGATAGCCGTGGGCCAATAAAAACCCTGCGTGAATACCTTCCCAACTAGTGTCTTCGAAGAACCATGATTGCCACAAATCCCCTTATGAATATCTTCAAGCAATTGAACACCATCGAGACTCGATACACACTTCATCAAAATATTAATTCCACATCGGTAAAATTCCCCTTCAATAATTAAGTAACTTCGTGCCAGGACCTCCAGTCTTTGCTTCTCAACCTTATCTTCCAGTTGTTTTACTAGATCATAAATACTCGAGATACGGGGTATGCCAATCTCAATCAATGATCATAACCTCGGGTAATGGAGTTCCTTGTTGTAAGACCGCTTCCTCGGCCTTGGCCTCCAAGACCGCTTCCTCAGTCTCTATCTCTTTAATAGTAGCTTTGCGTTCCATCATAATAGATGGCTCATTCAATACCTGAAGAAAAACACCGAGGCGGAACTCGCTTGTCTCGAGGATCCCGATCCGGCTAACTCATCCGCGAGCAGAATTATTTCCGCGCAGTATATGAGAAAACCTCGGGCCATCAAATTTGTCTTCAAGCTTTCGGACTTCTTGTCGGTAAGCTATCATATCATCATCATGAGTATCCCATACCTTGTTAACTTGACTGATTACAAGCATCGAATCACCATATATGTCTAATCGCCCGACTCCTAACGAAACGAGCCACCCGTAGTCCATGAAGCAAAGCCTCGTACTCCGCAAGTATTATTTGAAGCGCTGAAATGCATTTGCAACACATATCTTAATGGCTCTATCTATGGGGTTAGAAGTACAACCCCAGTCCCGCGCCTAAAAGCTGTAGGGACCCATCAAAAAACATGTCCCTAATACTCCAAAGTCTCGAATTGCCTGCGTGAACTTGCGTCTCTAGCCATTCAGTAATAAAATCAGCCAAAGCTTGTCCTTTAATAGCTGTCCGTGAAGAAAAAGTAATCTCATATTGTCTAAGTTCTATAGCCCATTTGGCAACTTGGCCAACAGCTTCTCGATTACGGACGATATCTCCAATAGCAAACCCAGTTGACCTCGATGGGATGCGCTTTAAATAATGTTTTAACTTTCGAGAAGTTATCACTATAGCATATATCAATTTTTGCAACTGGAGATATCGCATTCGAGATTCGGTAAGGATCTCACTTACAAAGTATACCGGATGCTGCACCAATTGCAAATGTCCCTCCTCCTTTCGGTCAATCTGCTAATACCGTACTCACGACATGAGTAGTTGCGGATATATATAATTGAATGGTTTTGTCGGGTTCCGGAGGTACTAAAACCGGCAGATTAATGAGATATCCCTTGAGTTGGTCAAACGCAGCCTGCGCCTCATCTGTCCACTCAAACTTATCCCGCTTCTTCAGCAGCTTAAAGAACGGGAGGCTCCCGACTCCTAGCCTTGAGATGAATCGGCTAAGCACGGCCATGCTTCCAGTCAACTTCCGTACATCCTTTACACAACTTGGAGGTTTCATATTAACAATAGTTTGAATCTTTTCTCGGGTTAGCTTCAATACCTCGCCACGATACCGGATACGCTAGCAATTTTCCGAACGAACTCCAAACACACATTTTCCAGGATTAAGTTTCGTGGAGAAACTTCGCAGATTACTAAAGGTCTCCGCCGGGTCGAGAGAAGATCTTCGGTTTTCGAGATTTCACCACTATGTCATCGACATAAGCTTCTACGTTCCTTCCAAGTTGCGAATCTAGATAACGCTGCATGCCACGCCGATATGTGGCACCTGCATTCTCTAATCCGAACGACATCGTTTTATAGTAGTACTCTCCAAAGGGGGTGATAAACGCGATCTTTATCCGATCCTCAACCTTCCCCGACAAGGCCAAGTACCGCGCCGAAGACAAGCTAGAGCTCGTTCGTGGGGATATTTGCGGACCCATCACGCCATCGACAGCCGGTGGCAGGTGCTACTTCCTGCTGTTGGTCGATGGCCACAGCCGGTTCATGTGGGTGCGCTTGCTCAAGTCCAAGGACCAAGCTGCCGCTGCGATCAAGAAGTTCCAGGCCGGCGTCGAGGCAGAATTGGGACGCAAGCTGTATGCATTCCGCACGGATCGAGGAGGAGAATTCACATCGGTGGAGTTCATGGAATACTGCGCCGACTGCGGCGTGGCGCGTCATCTCATCGCCCCCTACTCGCCACAACAAAACGGCGTCGTCGAACGACGTAATCGGACAGATGGTGGCAGCAGCTCGTAGCATGATGAAGGCGAAGCAAGTTCCTAGAGACCTTTGGGGGAGGCCGTGACTGCTGCGGTGTACATCCTTAACCGCAGCTACACGCGCAGCTTCAATGGCAAAACGCCGTATGAAGCGTGGTATGGAAACAAGCCAGCAGTGCATTTTCTCGAAGGTGTTTGGCTGCGTGGCACATGTACGCAACACAAGGCCACACTTGAAGAAACTAGAGGACCGAAGCTAGCCGATGGTGTTCATTGGTTATGAGGAAGGGAGCCGGGCGTATCGTGTCTTCGACCCGGCGACGCGCCACGTTCACGTCACGCGTGACGTGGTATTAGACGAGGCCGCCCGGTGGGACCGGGGCGGCAACGCGGCGGCAAGTGAACCCGGACGAGGAGCCATTTGTCGTCGACATGGTGTCTCGTGTTGAGGTAACAAGTACTCCAGCTGAACCTCGTTCAATTCAACTCACCGAATACCTCTGCACCTGCTTCTCCCGCACCGGCCTCCCATGCTCCAATGGCCACACCCGAGGGGTGCGTTTTGTCTCGCCTCCACCGAACGCCGACGCGACATTGGACGACAACCACGGCCCCGACGCTCCGATACGCTTTCGGGCAATGAGTGACATCCTCGGCAACACTCCATCACGAGGGCTCGCTCCTAGAGAGCCGAGCACCGCGGAACCGTTCGCGGTCGGTGTCGAGGAGCCGGCGTCCTTCGCCGACGCCGAGCACGACGAGTGCCGGCGGAAGGCGATGCTCGAGGAGATGCAATCCATCGAAGACAACTCCACCCGGGAGTACGCCGACCTCCCACATGGCCACAAAGCAATTGGCTTGAAGTGGGTTTACAAGGTCAAGCGTGATGAGCGCGGTGCCGTGGCCATGCACAAAGCAAGACCGGTGGCGAAAGGATATGTTCGGCGTCAAGGCGTCGACTTTGAAGAGGTGTTCGCGCCGGTCGCTCGTTTGGAGTCCGTGAGACTTCTTCTTGCGGTGGCGGCGGAGCATTCCTCGGGAGGTTCATCACATGGATGTAAAGTCCGCGTTCTTGAATGGAGACCTCCGGGAGGAAGTATATGTGGCACAGCCTCCCGGGTTCATCGACGACAAGCGGCCGGGAAGGTACTCGCGGCTACGGAAGGCGCTCGTATGGACTTCGCCAAGCACCACGCGCCCGGAACTCCAAGTTGGATGGCACACTTGCTATCTCTTGGGTTTCGGAGGAGCTGCTCCGAGCACGGCATCTACACGCGGGGCGAGCACCGGCAGCGTCTAGTGGTGGGGGTTTATGTCGATGATCTCCTCATCATTGGCGCTGCAGCAGAGTTCATTGGCAAGTTCAAGCAAGAGATGATGAGCAAGTTCCGCATGAGTGACTTGGGCTCTGCTCACGTACTATCTTGGCATTGAGGTACGCCAAGACATGGATGGCATCGAGGCTCGAACAAGCAGGCGTACGCAAGGAAGCTCGCTGGAGCGAGGAGGCATGGCGAGGATGTAATCCTTGCCGGACTCCCATGGAGGTGAGGTTGAAGCTTAGCGGGACAAGTACCAAGCCTCAAGTCGACGCAACCATGTACCGGAGTCCGGTAGGGAGCCTTCGGTATCTCGTACATACACGGCCGGACATCATGTTTGCCGTTGGGTACGTAAGCCGCTTCATGGAAGATCCACGCCAAGACCATCTCGATGCGGTGAAGATAATCTTGCGGTACATAGCAGGAACGCTGCAGTATGGCGTGCACTACCCAAAGGGCGACACGACGCGGCCACGACCGATTGGCTATAGCGACGGTGATATGGCCGGCGACATCAACGACCGGAAGAGCACGTCCGGGGTGCTTGTTCTTCTACGGCACGAGCGCGATAACCCGGCATTCTGCCAGCGGAAGGTGGTTGCGCTATCATCTTGTGAAGCTGAGTACATCGCCGCGGCATCGGCGGCGTGCCGGGCAACCTGGTTGGTGCGACTTCTAGGCGACATCGTTGGAACGGAGGTCATCACACCTGTGCTCAACGTGGACAACAAATCGGCCATATCCCTAGCGAAGAACCCCGTCGACCACGACCGAAGTAAGCACATTGAAGTTCGATTCCATTATCTTCGTGAATGTGTGGACGGGAAGAAAATCGACATTCGGTTCGTCGGCACGCAAGAGCAGCTGGCGGACATGCCGACGAAGCCACTCGGCCGCGTGAGGTTCCTGGAACTACGCGAGAAGATTGGAGTCGTCAAAGTTAGTGAGTAGCAGTGCACAAGATTTAGGGGTGTTTTGTTGAATAAACTTGTGCTCGTGTTAGGTGTACTGTTAGTTTGTTTAATGCAGTTAGTGTGTGCTAGAGCTCGGGACTTGTCCGAGTCTTGCGCGTTGCGCCCGGAGGCATGGCGACATGCACGGAGTGCGTTAGTGCCGTTGTGGTCCGGTTCATGTGGATCATGACGCGCATGCAGAGGCGGCTTAACCGCCAAGTAAGTACTAGTAAGCCTTTATATTCCCGAATATACAACGAAAACGCTGCCAAGTCTTTAGCAGCACAAATCTGTTTGTCTCCCTGTAAACCGTGTTTCGCGTGCGTCAAGAGTTCTTGAGCTCCCTGCGTCCATCACCGGAGTTGTAGCCAACAGTTTGCACCCCATCACTTTCCGCCGCGTCTATTGTTCAGCCACGTTCGTCCGTTGTATTCGGTCGCTTGCCATTTTTTTTGTTCCGCCGCCGCAGCTTCTTCCGCCATAAATAAAAAAATCTAGTTGACTTTGTTGTCTTTAGAGTTTTGAAACAGCATCCAACGAGTGCTACTCGGTTCCGCATCTCCGGTCCGGTTTCTTTCCATGGCCTTCACATCTCCACCGAGTTGATTTCAATCGAACTCTGCGGTTGTTGATCACGTACCGATCGGACACGACCTGCGTTATCCCCCTTAGTGTGTTTCTCAACCGCCCTCCATGTCATGTGTGTTTCAGCCTCGATGTGAACTAGGGAGTCCCGATCTTCCGAAAGGTTCATATAACTCTTGGTTTGGCGATGATGTGACACACGTCGATCCGGCTCCGAAAAACACGTTTGAACCTCGCAATCGCAGCACCACGTCCTCTATGGTTATCAACCGGCGTTGCACGGTTGACCTCGCCAAGAAGGCTAATCCCTGCCTGCGAATCAAGAACACAAGCAAGAACAAGAAAGAACGCAACGAAAATTGCAGATGTATGATTAATCTCACGAGTTGCGGTCTCACAAACCGATGAACGGCGAAACTGTCTAAGCAGAATAATCTAAGCAAAACCCCAAACCCTAAGGAAGGGGCGGCGGCTGCTTATGAGGTCCCTAGGGTCGTCCATCTCCCCTGGACGCAGCCTTAAGTGGGCTCAACAAAATACACGGCCCAATGGCCAAAAGACGGTGGTGCAACACCGGGACAGTTTCTGGACGTCTTCGTATTTCGGCAATTCCTGATGACTCGGGAAGAAATTGGATATGAGACTAGCGCCAATGGAAAGGTTATCAAATTATCTTTCCATCCATATGAAGAACGTCTCAAACAGACTTTGTATGCGACCAGGGCGTCCGTTTTGGTGCAGGCTGTTTCTGGACTCCGAAACAGAATCGAAGTCGACTTTGTTTGGGCCTCCAACTTGACATGGACGCCCTTGCTGGCCCTCCATGCCTCCAACCTTCTCCTTACCATATTATCATCATCTCCATGGTTCCTAACAATAATTAACTCATTAGGTAGTAATATATTCTCAAATATAAATAAAGAGATCATTAGGAACATGCTCACCCGTAAATTCAATTATCGTGCTCTAGTTTTTGTCCTTGAATTATGTATGTGTATTGGAGGAGTCGTTGGTTATATCCGAGGGTGTGATGTCCTCATCATCCTCCCCTTCTTGATGAAAAGCCGTCCTCGCCGTCGTTGGTGCTTGAATGATTATTTTGAAGGATATCATTTCCTTATTGTTCTCCTCTCCTTAAAAAGAATCTGTCCTCGGTTTAACCATAGTTGTAGAAGATATCGTAGGTGAAAACCACCAATGCTCCCCTTCTTGGAAGATAGCCTGTTTCTTGAAAACAAAACTAGAGCAACTGGATTTTACATGATTAGTGTTACTATAGCCCTCTAATTCATCATATTGTTGCCCTAACAAAGTAGATTTTTGTTTCGAACAAATATAAACTCGATGCACCATATATTGTCCTTGACAATTATAGTTTCCTATATAGTGATATGTATGTCTAGGCAACCAAGGCAATTCAGCACATAAAAATTTCTTCTCCAAACTAATTAGATCACAAAGAGTATCAAATTCAATGTAAACTAAAGTACTTAAAGAAGACAACAATTTCAACTCATCAATTTCGAAACAATCGGAAGCAAGGTTATAGTATTAGCACATGTATTTTCATTCATTAGTTGTTGCAAAGGTATAAATGAAGCACTAGCACACAACACATCTTTATCACAAGGACCAGCAAGGAAAGTCAACTTGTGATAAAGGTAATTCAAGAGAAGGTTCCACTAGATGTTGCTCTATATTAGTATGATTGGTGGAAACATTCGGCACATCATGAGAAATCTCACAGTCCATGAGTGTAGCATTACCTTTGCTCTCAATTTCAGCATGAGTATTAGATTCATGATGAAGCGATGGTTTTGAAATATAAAATGAGGCCATTGGCACCTCAACATTATTCACCTCATCTTTTTGTTGTACATGCCGCAAGATATTAGCTCCAACAAAAGGCAAAGAAATATGTTCCTCATTTAACAACTCAGATTTAGATGAAAGTGTTGCAACTTGTGAAATCGCCCATTCTTTTCTAAAAGGTTCATTCTTTCTTCTCTCAAATCTTTCTAGATTAGCTTCTAAAATTTCAACAGCACTCAAAGGTTTGAGAATAATTTTGGTCCATTATGTTTGAAAGAGTATCTATTAGTGATAGTATTGTGCACAACATTATTTCTATGAATCCAAGGTGTACCTAGTAACAAATGACATGCTTGTATAGGTACTATGTCAAAATCTGCACTATCCTTATAGTTACCAAGAAAAAAATTAATACGTGCAATTTTATTTACCTTTATCTTCTCACAAAAATTGATACCTTGGATGTAGTATGGACGTGGGTGTGGTTGTGTGGTCAAGCCAAGCTTCTCGACCAACTCAGAACTTGCAATGTTGCGGCTAGTATCACCATCAATGATAACACGACAACGTCGATTCATCACAACAAAGAAAGTCTTAAACAAATTGTTTTCTTGATTTTGCTCCGCCTTTGCCATTTGAGAACTAAGCACTCGTTGTGCAAGAGTACTCATATCATCACCTGTCATTATGAGCATTAAAGACAAAAACAGGAACAATCCGGTAAACGTTATCCCTATCACACTACTAGAACAGTGATGACTCTCACAAAAGCAAATGGAAGTGTCTTACCAAGCTCTTACAAGGTTCTTATTATTAGCAAAGCAAAGGATTACCCGAAGAGCGTGAACCGACAATTGCGAGGGTCAAAATGTGCTATTCGGAATAATATATGTGGAGCTTGGATAGGCAATATGTGAGTAGCAAGGATTGGCAAATTTCAAAATCAGATAATGCAAAGTTGAATAATAGTCCAACAAGTCTATGTTGCTGGCCTAAAACCCGCCATCGGACCTAGACCAAGCTAGCAATGAAAATATCCCTCGAGTACCTCGGACTCAAAAGGATGCAAGCACTCCGAGTTCTTCTTTTTCTTTTTTTATTCCTTCTTTCTTTCTTTTCTTGTTTGGTGCGTGTAACAACTCACACCAAGAAAATGCATTTCATGTCATCATAAGCATGTCATCACATTGTTGCAATTGTGAAGATATCACATTTGGTGTTAATTATAAGCACATAAAATGACAAATTAAATGAAGAAGAAAGGAAGTGTTAAAAAGAAAGAAAATGAGAAGAAAATTCATGTTTAGCATTTTCTATAGCTTAATTATATCAAATAAAGATTTTTGAAAAGGTCCTGAAAAGATTTTGGTTTATGAAAATATTTATAAGAAATAAACAAAGTCTCCTTTATTAATTTAACTATGAATTTTTACTACGAAAATGATTTGGAGTTTTACCCTGGACTTAATAGGAAATATGCCTAAAATCTTTTCAATTACACCCCGAGTTTTCGTAGAATTTTTGGAGCTCAGGAAAGCCACATTTTAATTTCGCGAAAGCAGGAGGGCCTTTTTGCAAATTGGCCAATACAGGCCCGTGCGCCAGCCTCTTCTTCTCTTTCCCTCTCTCACCGCGTGCTCGCGCGCCCGCAGCCGCACCGCCTCCGGCCGGCTTGCCACGCCCCCGACCCACGCAGCTGCTTGGCGACCACGCACTGTTGGTCGGAACCGCCTCGGCGAGAGATAAATACCCTGCCGGCCCTCATTTTTCCCTCTCCCTCTCACTTCGCCTCCCCGCCATTGCCGCTCTCCCCGGAGTTCATCTTCCCCTTCGGGCCATCATCGTCGTTCCTCCGCCGCGCACAGAAATTGGAGCTCTCCGGTGAGCCATAGACCTTCATTCTTCTAGCAAATGATGCGCAACTCACTCGTTAGCCTTGGAGCAAGAGCTCATCCAGTTTCCTTCTCGGGTTCGTTGGGATTTCACCGTCTCCCCGGAGTTTCTTCACCGCCGCCGCCATACCCACGGTGAGCTCCACTTCCCGATAGTGCGCATGCTCCGTAGACCTTTTGCCGTCGTTGTGAATGTGCCGTAGAAGCTCCCCGTGCCATTGGTTTTGAGTTTCGAGCTCTCCGGCGAGCCTCGCACCGTGTCGAAGGCACCGCCATGTTTGGACCTCGCCGCCGGCGTGCCTAGAGGCGAGCTCATGCAAGTCGATCACCATGGTTGTGTTCGCCTTGTAGCGTAGAGCATGTTGGTGTCGTCACGGCGAGCTTTGGCTCAACGGCGACCAACTCCGTGGCCGCGTCGCCGCCGGCCCGCCGCCGTGGTGGCACCACACCGCGGGCCACACGCGGGTGGGATCGCGTGTGGCCACGTGCGGATTAGCCGTGGCCACCCCGTGGCCTCGCGTGTGGCACTGTAGTGTTTTTAAATTTTCAAAATTCGTAGAAAATTCAATAAAATTCAGAAAAATACCAAACCAACTTTGTTAGACTCGGAAAAATGGGATCTATCCATTTGTGAAATAAAATAGTTACTTTGAATAAATTTATTTATAATTTGTAATTAATCATTTTTCTTTGATTAAAGTAAAGCTATTATTTTATGTAAATAAAATGTTTAGTTAGGAAAAATAATTTTATTTGATAAAGGAGATACTTGCAGACGAAATTAATGATGAAACTTATATTCCAAAATTAAACTTAAACTATGTTAATTTATATGATCACAATGTATTAACCTTTAACCACTTAAAGTAAATATTTACTTATTGACTAATAAATCAGATTAATGTGTTAATTATTAAACTTAAGTAATTAGTGACCTTAATTAAGTAATTAAGGAAACAAAATTAATTAATAATGATCTTAATTAAACATGTATTAATCAGCATAATTAATTGTTAATTAATGCTTAATGAACATACTTATCCATAATTTGTTAATTAACTAAAGTGATTAAGCATTAATCATTAATTAGTATCTATGGAACTTCAGTAATAAATCATTGCATACTTTCATCATATGCATTCATGCATGCATCAATGTGATTCGCGATGCATTGCTGGGTCGACTAGGTTCCGAAGTGATCGAGGTTCCACCCGAGGGCGAGTCGGAGCCGGGATCTCGAAGTCGACCCACCCACCGAGGAGACTAACTTCGAACAAACTAAAGGCAAGCCCCGGTGCATCCTACCTATGTTTTTAAATATTTTTACTTTATCACATAGTACGGTTATGCTTGTGCATTAGGTGTTAGGGTTTGGTTGACACCCTAGATGCATTATGGTAGGTTTCCGTTTGTTTATTCTATACTGGTACAGGTAGCTCAATAGAGGCTAAGCTTAATTCATAATGACAACGGTAGTTGGTTAGGGCACTTAAAACATGGAGGCTTTAAGAGTTTTTTTTGTGTTGACACTAAAGATGATGAGAGTGTTAATGAAGTTGAGACCGGACGGGCCCCGTAGGAGAAAGGGCAAGACGGAGATGAGGTCTTGCAAGGTGGTAGCCCCGTCCGTGTCGGTCAAGGACCGTACCGTTGTCGGCTTAGTTGAACAAGTTTGAACGTACCGCACTACATGCTGGTATCATGGGCCCGAGCAAGCCGATGTACCCTATCGCCCCAGAGATGTAGCGTAGCCGGCTCTCTTTTGCGGCTGTCGGTGAGAGGATAGTCTCACGGGAGGGAGATGGGTCGACCACGAGGGAAGTCGTGGCTTCGCCATACTCCGTGGGAGTTGGAAATGGCTAGTCTGCTGTCGGTGCTAGCGGGAAAGGTTGTCGTATACGATCGGTGTGATGCATATACGTCGTGTAGTCGGGTTTTGCCGGCTGGTATAAATCGATTCGAATCGATGTCCCTCGCAGTAATGAGTACCGCTTGTTTAGCTCGTCACATCGTAGTAAATACTGAAAGATGAAGATGAGGGATGAAAGGATAAATTATCTATATTATCTTGTCTTGCAAACTTGTTTGCAATAGTGATAGGTTGCAAACCCCAAGGCTAATGAACTTAATACCGAGCTAAAATACCGAAAGTAAGGACCCACCCTTTAATGCTATTTTTCGCAAAGGAATAAACCCCATAGCCAGAAAGCCTTTGCATACTAGGCGTCGGCCTTAGCGTGCCATGTTGACGGGTCGGTCTTGCTGAGTATTAGAATACTCGGGGTTTGTTCGTTACCATTTCAGGGAACGAGTCGTACTTCCACGACTTGTATAGCAGCTTCCCGAGGAGGAGCAATGTCCGGAGGGAGGTTCCCTGCAGTGGGAACGTATCCCCACACCTTGAAGAGAGAGGACCGTGATGTACGAAGGGCTTAGTGCATCACGTTGTTTCGTTGAAGTCTTTTGAGTTGTATAATAGACAAGCTTCCGCTGAATACTCGTAGGATGTTAAACTTCAATAATGTTATATTCCGCTACAAGAATGTTTGTTTTCGAAAACCTGGTTGTATTATACCATGATGTATATATTATGGCTTGTATGAGATGATGTTTTTGTTGTAACTCGCTTCGTCGAGTGTCCCTCTCGTTCCGATTCCTGGGTATCCCGGAGGGGATGTCACAGATGCGGCTCTTTTTCTTTTTCTTTTTTTAATGCACCTTATGCTTTTTTTCAGAAGTGCCGCATAAGAATGTGCAACTCGAAACAAAATCACATGCGACTCTGCAATTGTTAAGATTATAATTAACAAGTTGCAAGGAGATACATGTCAAAGCGAGACACTATGAAAACTCAGCTCTCTCGCAATTGGCGCTAGGAAAGTATGTGCTTCAAGGATAATTATGAATTAGCCAAAAACACAGCTCACGAGAAAATTCTCTCGTTCTGTTTATGGTTCTTTTTTTAAGCAACGTAATGTACGGGGATGCACCGACGTGGCGCATCAATTAGAAGGATGATAACAAGGAAGGCACATGGAGAAAACAACGTGGTTCGGCAACAAGAGAAAGATTTCGTTTCTCTCTCCAACTTCCTCTCGGTGGAAAACGAGAAAGTCACACGAGGACCTTCCAAGTTACGAGACACAAAAAAACTTCCAAAATCAATTGGATCCTCACGATCTACAAGAAGACGACGATGTGACCAGCAACACGACTCGACGAGGGACACAAACTCAACAAAGCAAATTGAAAACGACAATTTGCAAGGGCACAAAGGCTGATAGGACAGCGGAAGATGAACAAAAAAATTATTTTTGTGGGGAAATTTTCTGTACAATAGGACGATGGCGAAATCAAACAAACTGAACTAGGATAAGGGCGAACCCGACGATAAACCAGAAGCTCCGATACAACTTGATGTGAACTAGGGAGTCTCGATCTTCCGAAAGGTTCGGATAACTCTTGATTTGGCGAAGATGTGACACACGTCGGTCCGGCTCCTGAACAACACGTCCGAACCCAATCGCAGCACCACATCCTCTACGGTTATCAACCGGCGTTGCACGGTTGACCTCGCCAAGAAGGCTAATCCTGCTCGCGAATCAAGAACACAAGCAAGAACAAGAAAGAAGGCAACCAAATTTGCAGATGTATGATTAATCTCACGAGTTGGGGTCTCACAAACCGATGAACGGCGAAACCGTCTAAGCAGAATAATCTAAGCAAAACCCAAACCCTAAGGAAGGGCGGCGGCTGCTTATGAGGTCCCTAGGGTCGTCCATCTCCTCCCGGACGCAGCCCTAAGTGGGC
>JAUNZO010003903.1:0-132140 GCA_031894775.1 Chloris gayana | reverse complement strand
GGCGGGAGCGTGCCCGGGGCGGCGCCAGTGCTGGCCGGACCGGCGGTCCGGCCGCCATTGTCCAGGGGGCAACAGATAGCTAAGGTCAAAGCTCAAAATTTCAATCTGGAGTTTGGAAATTTGGACAAAATTCATACTTCTGGTGCTCCAAAATTAAAAGTAATAATATGTGGAGCTTCACCACGATAGGATTTAATTTCCATCTTTTAATTTGAAGTTCTAAAAGTTCTTCCAAAAGTTCATGTAAAATTCACAAATAACAGTGTTTCAGATTTGAATTTGAATTTTTGGGCATTCAAAACTTTGTTCAAAAATTTTGTAAAAATACAGTAAATTCATCTTTTTACATGGGCAATGTAGTGGTGCAAAAATATATGGGTAGTGTCTTTATAATTTTTGCATTTCCATTAGGGGTTGGTTAGGGCTAGGGTTTAGGATTAGGTTTAACTAGATTTCCCCTTTTCTTTTTATTTTTCTTTTTCCTGCTTGGGGTGATTAACATTAGTACTCCATTAGTGCTGTGATTAGGGTACTAATTACGTGATTAGCCTTAATCGTGACACGGGATGTCACAGCCCTCCCCCTTAAAGAAATTCTCGTCCCGAGAATCGCTACGAATTAAAGAGAGGGAGTGTGAAATTTACCGATTTGTGTGACGCGAGGAACTCGGGAAAATTCTTCTTTAGAAAATCCTCTTGCTCCCAAGTTGCTTCTTCTTCGGTGTGATTACTCCATTGCACTTTATAGAAGGTGACGGTGCGATTGCGAGTTACTCGGTCGCTTTGATCAATAATCCGGACGGGGTATTCGGGGTAGGAGAGATCTTCTTCTAGTTGATCGGTGTCGGAAATGACCACATCTATCGGAGGCTTCAAACATTTCTTGAGTTGAGATACATGGAACACATTGTGCACACGAGAAAGACTTTCCGGTAGTTGCAATCGGTAAGCAACCGCCCTATGCTTTTCCACAATCGGATAGGGTCCGATATAGCGGGGTGTTAACTTTCCTTTTATTCCAAACCGAGATATGCCCTTATTCGGAGAGACATGAAGATAAACATGATCTCCCTTCTCAAATTCCAATGGGCGTCTCCTCTTGTTAGCGTAGCTAACTTGGCGTGATTGTGCAGCCTTCATGTTGGCTTGGATTTGTCGGACCTTTTCTTCGGCTTGAGTGACAAGATCGGGACCAAAAGTGGTTCTTTCTCCCGCTTCCGACCAATTTAAGGGTGTACGACAAGAGTGACCATACAATGCTTCAAATGGTGACATTCCCGAACTCTCTTGATAGCTATTGTTGTACGAGAATTCGGCGAATGGAAGACAATCATCCCAATTCCCTCTATTTTTCATAGCACATGCTCTCAAGATATCCTCCAAATATTGATTCAATCTTTTAGTTTGTCCATCCGTTTGAGGGTGATATGCGGAACTTCTAATGAGAGTGGTACCAAGACAAGAATGCAATTGCTCCCAAAAGCGAGATACAAATTACGGACCTCGATCGGAAACAATGGTTTTTGGTACTCCATGCAAACATAACACTCTTGAGATGTATAGCTCGGCATACTTCTTGGTATTGTAGGTGGTATGGACGGGAATGAAATGTGCGGACTTAGTTAATCTATCCACAATAACCCAAATTGAATCATGCTTCTTTGATGTGAGAGGCAATCCAACGATAAAATCCATAGCAATGTCCTCCAACTTCCAAACTGGAATTTTCAATGGGTTCAATAATCCGGCTTTTCTCAAGTGGTCGGCTTTCACTCGTTGACAAGTATCACACTCGGCCACATACCGTGCAATCTCACGCTTCATGCATGTCCACCAAAACTTTTCTCTTAAGCTGCGATACATTTTGTTGCTACCGGGGTGTATGGAATATTTAGACAAATGTGCCTCGTTCATGATCTTTTTCCGTAATTCCATGTCCTTCGGAACAACGAGACGTTGGTTGAACCATAACACACCATCGACATCTTGTCGGAAACATGTAGCCTCATCTTTTTCTATCTTTTGCCGAATAAATTCCATACCTTCATCCTTCTTTTGCGCCTCAATAATTTCCTCACGAAGGGTAGGAATGAGAGCTAGATTATATAGTGAACCATAGGGAATGACTCGAAGACTCGGTTCACTAGAATCTGAAATTTCTGAGTTTTCCATAGAACAACCGGTAACGTGATTGCATTGATCCTTGCGACTCAAAGCGTCGGCAACCACATTAGCTTTACCCGGATGATAATGAATTTCCAACTCATAATCCTTGATTAATTCCAACCATCGACGTTGCCTCATATTCAACTCTTGTTGGGTGAAGATATATTTGAGACTCTTATGATCGGTGTAAAGATTGACAAGATTTCCAAGTAGATAATGCCTCCAAGTTTTCAAAGCAAGGACAACCGAGGCTAGTTCCAAATCATGGGTGGGGTAGTGTTGTTCATGCTTGCGAAGTTGACGAGAAGCATAAGCAATGACACGACCTTCTTGAATTAGTACACACCCTAGACCGGTGCCGGATGCATCACAATACACGTCAAACGGCTTGGTGATGTCGGCTTGTGCTAACACCGGAGCGGATGTTAAATGCTTCTTGAGAGTTTGAAAAGCTTCTTCATATTCACGGCTCCATTTAAACTTTGCATCTTTCTCCAACAAGTTTGTCATAGGCTTGGCTATGCTTGAAAAATTGGGAATGAATTTTCGATAATAACCGGCAAGACCGAGAAAGCTTCGAATTTGTCTCACCGATCTTGGGGACTTCCAAGTAAGCACTTCTTCAACTTTACTCGGGTCAACGGCAACACCTTCCGCGGATAAGATATGACCCAAGAAAGGAACTTGCTTCAACCAAAATTCATATTTCCTAAACTTGGCATACAATTGATGATCACGAAGCCGTTGGAGAACAATGCGAAGGTGTTCGGCATGCTCTTCTTCGGACTTCGAATAAATAAGAATGTCGTCAATGAAGACCACGACAAACTTATCCAACTCGGGCATGAATACCGAATTCATCAAGTACATAAAATGAGCCGGGGCATTTGTGAGCCCAAAAGACATGACGAGATACTCAAAGAGACCATACCGCGTAGAGAATGCGGTTTTTGGAATATCTTCGGCCCGGATCTTGATTTGATGGTAACCGGATCGGAGATCAATCTTAGCACCAACTAATTGATCAAACAGAATATCAATACGAGGGAGCGGGTATTTATTCTTGATAGTCACCGCATTGAGAGGGCGGTAATCCACACATAGACGTAGCGTCTTGTCTTTCTTCTTCACAAAGAGAGCGGGACATCCCCACGGAGAAGAACTAGGGCGGATATATCCTTTATCCATAAGCTCGCCCAATTGTTCCTTCAATATTGCTAGCTCATTGGGAGCCATCTTGTACGGTCTACGGGAAATTGGTGCCGTACCGGGTTGGAGCTCAATTTTAAACTCAACATCCCGATCGGGTGGCATGCCCGGTAAGTCATCCGGAAACACATCGGGAAAATCACATACCACGGGAATATCCTCAATCCTCCTCCCCTCGAGATGATAGATTTTTGAAGTGGAAAATTTTGGATGGGGTAATCGGAGAATAGACGAACCATGGAGTGGTGAGCTTAGGTGAATTTCACGGGAATCGATGTGCAAAACGGCTCTATGGAGTTTCATCCATCTCATACCTAGAATTATATCTATTCCTTGCCCACCTAAAATTATGAGAGACGAGGGGTATATGTTTCTCTCTAGGTTTAGTGGTACTTGCCTCAACTCTAAATTTGTTTTTATTTTTCCACCCGGTGATGTGATGATATAGGGAATATCCAAAACGGTAGGAGTGAGTTGTAGGGTTTTTGCACATGTTTGACTAATGAAATCATGAGTTGCACCGGAATAAAAAGAACCAAAGCGGAGTGGTTGTTGACCGAAAACATACCCGAAAGTACCGGTTCTCCCGCTTGAATCTCTTCGGCCGTGGTATAGTTGACTCGGCCATTCTTAGCATTTGGAGTGGAGGATTGATTGCGGTTCCCATTCCCATTATTCCCATTGCGGTTTTGATTGTTGTTGCCGCTTCCGGAACCATTGTTGTTGTTGTTGGAGGTGTTGTTGCCCGGGTTACGTGTCGGAACACGACAATCCTTTGCAAAATGACCCGGACGTCCACAATTAAAGCACGGACCTTGCGGACCGGGCCTAGCACCTTGGTATTGCTTCTGTGCAGGGCGGAAGGAAGTGTTGTGCTGCTGATTTCCACCGTGGGCGTGGTGGTGTTGCTGCGGCACAAATTGGCGTGAGCCCCCGTCGGCGGCAATGCGGCCCGAAACTTCTGTCCGGACGGGGAAGTGATAGCTAACTTGTACTTGGGCGGAGCGGAGCCGGATGGATTTCCTACGGCCCGCTTCCTCTTCTTGTCCTCTTGGTGAGCACGTATAGCATCTTCTTGCACAATTGCGGCACTCATCAAGTCATTGAACGTGCCGGTGGTGACTTGAGCCAAGCGATCTTGCAACTTCGGGCTTAGCCCCGAACGGAAGCAATCTTTTTTTTTTGTCATCCGTATCGGCATGATAGGATGCATATTGAGCCAAGTAGTTGAACTTCCGTGCATACTCTTGCATGGTTCCGGTACCTTGCTTCAAATTGAGAAATTCTTGCAATTTGCGCTTCATAAGGCCAGCGGAAATGTGATGCACGCGAAAAGCGGTGCAAAAGTCCGGCCAATTCACTTGAGTACCGGCAGGAAGGGCGGCGGTGAAACTTGTCCACCATGCACTAGCGGAGCCATGAAGTTGTTGAGCCGCAAAGAGAACCTTTTTCTCCGATGTGCAATTGAGGAGAGCAAACTTCGACTCAATGATGCGAGAGGAAATTATCCGCCTCCAAAGGATCGGTAGTAGCTTCACCAAACTTTGGTGGTTGAGTCGCCGAAAAGTCGGCATAGGTGGAATTCCCGGGCCCTTGGGGTGGCGGTCCTTGGCCTTGTCCTTGATTAGTTTGACTTCCAAAGAACAAGCGGAACATCTCGTTTTGGTTGGACACGAGTTGTTCCAACGGCGTGAGAGGCGGAGGGTTAGGAAGTTGCTCTTCCCTCGCACCATGACCACTCGCCGGAAGCTTCACCACGACGGGTATTCACCATCTGTCACATATGATAATTTTTCTCACGTTAGCTCATTAGACCAAGAGCTAAAATAGCAAGAAAATATGACATTGGACATAAGGGATCAAAAATTTCAGATTGCATGTACGAAGAAACTATTGATGAAATAAGCATAATGCATCGGCAACACACATATTCCATAGATTCCAACATAGCTAGCAACATGATAGAAATTTTTGATACACGGGAACCACAAATCCGATACAACACGGTCTTAGGTTACCTCACATGTGACCCATAAACAAACACAAATCTCGGAGAGCTTAATTAACAACACACGGATCGTTCCAACACGGTTACACGCCTCACGAGATTACAAATCCTACACACATAGAGCTACGACCACCGGTCGTGACAACTACTCGTCGTCGTCGCCGTAGTAGTCGGCGTCATCCCTCATGGGAGAGGGTGGTGCTCCGTCCTCGACGTCGGAAGCATCCTCGCCATCACTCATCTCCACGTCCTCCTCGGGTGGGATGATCTCAAGTGGCTCGGGAGGTCCGCCATTAAGGATGGCGTGCAGGGCGTCGTTGGCGGCTTGGAGATGCTCAATGGTAGCGTTGTTATGCGCTATGGTCGCCTAGGCGTTCGGAGGTCTCCCTCCAAGGCATCCCTAGCGCCCCGAGTCTCCGGGAGAGTAACATCCAACTCATCCTTCTCCTCGAGAAGGGCATCCACCTGGCCGGAGAGGATATAGTTCTCCTCATTCGCGGTGGTGAGCTGGGCCCCACGCTCATTGAGCGTGGCCTGCAGAGCGGCGGCTCCATTGCCCTCAAGGGCAAGGTTGGCGTCGTGGAGCTGCTCGAAGAAACTCCAACGCTCCGTCTCGCTATACTCGAGCTGCGTACGGACGGTGTCCACCTCGGTAGTGCGCTCGGCTAGCTCGGCGGTGCGGGCAGCAAGCTCGGCGGCACGAGCGGCGAGCGCTCGGCGTCGCGGGTGGCGAGGGTGGCCTGCAGGGCAGCACGCTCCTGCTCCAACTCGAGCACCCGCCTCGCGAGGTTCTCACGATCCATCACGAGCTTGCCGGGGGCCATCTGTCGGAGAATTTTGAAACACAAGTCAAAACTCAATATCCAACAACAAAACATGCTAAATAAGTAAAATCATGAATGATGGAATGGCACCAACTTAGCAAAAGAAGGCAACAAAACTTTTCGCACAATCCTAACACGGTTCCATTTTCTGGACAGATTTGACACGTTACGGAAACTCGATAGATACCTCTGTTTCTGGACCAAATTAAATTTTTATTTTGTTACGAAAGTTTTAGACAATTTCTTAAGATTTCCAAGGCATCCTAGAACAGCTCAATCCGACTTGTCGTTTGAAAGTTATGAGCGATCTACGACAGGGACAGAACCGGAGCACATTCTGGAATCCCAGAACAGCTCTCTGTAATGGGCAATTCTAGCTATGTTCTAGATTTTTCAAGACCTGAGACTAGTAGATTGTTGTAGTGCATAATACAAGCTTTCCAGAAAGTTCTTATTTGCCTTATTTGGATAAGTAATTTGGAAGTTATGCTCATTTTCGTGAAAGTAAAGAAATCTGCCATGTTTTGCCACGTTTTAGTGCTTCGGTTTCCAACCTTTTGTGAGAATTAAGCTAGGTGATCACATTTTTGTGATTGTTTCATTTAGATGAGTTCACATGCATATGTTTGACATGATGAGATGATATGCGAGTATGACGGATGCTCAATATGTCGTCTCGTACGTCCTCACAAAATTAAAAGACCGCGCCCGCCGATACGAATATCGGACAAGCGCATCGGTGGCACACACACACCTCTCACACGATACTACACGAACTAAAACGTTGTTATGTACCTGCAAGAGAGGGATTCCAGAAACATTACATCAAATTCAAAAGAAACAAGCCAAAAATAAGTCCATGTCGCCTCGCCTCACATGGAGAGCTCTCGAATAAGAGTGTATTCGAGTCACACCAATAATGTCATGCGAAAATTGACAACACTCAATCACATACCTTTGCCAAAGCCGTAGTTGCAAAATATTTAAACAATCATAACACGGGGTTAGTTTTGCCACCATTCTATATAGTCCTTATATTGGCCATTTCTATCTAGACTCGTACCTCACCGTGACACAAAAACGGGTTTGAGATTTTTAGAATGAGTGTTAGCGTGACGCAAATCCCAAGTCGGCTATGATACCACGTGTCACGCCCCTATCCCGAAAGATAGTTAAGTGTGGTACGGATCGCCTTGGGAGATGATTGACGAAGCAACCATACATAGCATCACATTAACAAACATCCACGAATTACAAGTTTACATAATTAAGTCTTGATTACAACATAGGGTTCAAAATAAAGATACATTAGGTTCGAAATTAAGTCTTACATGGCCATGATCTTTGTTCGAAGATAAAGTGCGAAAGCGAAATACATAACTCGACGATACATAGATAACTTAAATGAACCATGCCGGCCTAGGCCATGGCTCACTCATCATGGGTCGGAGAGCTAGGGACCCATTCAATGGTCCACTCTTTGGGCTCTTCTCCATCCCAAACCACCTTACCACAACAATCACAAAACCCGGCTTGCGGGAAACCTGTAAATAAACATGTAGTGGCAAAGCCCGAATATCTAACATACTCCGCAAGTCTTACCCGTCAAATTGGTCATCTAAGACCGACTCCTAGATGCATGGGGCTTGACCGGTTTAACTTGGCATTTTGCATAAATAGCACCTATGCTAATTAGGTTGGCAATTTTAGGACTTAGCAAAATTAATAGAGTTATCGCATAAAGAACTTTAGTGAGCATACTAGCAATTCAAGAATTTGCAATACAAAATTATATCAAGTATAAAACAGCAAGCTATTCATCAACTCCTCTTTACTTCACATTGCGAACTGCTCGAATCAAGTGGTGCTCATTAACCGAGAGGAAACGGCGATAATTATCGAATTATTAATCCTGCACGAAAAGACCCAAATGCACGACATACGCATCATTTAAGAACACGTATGGCCACCGTTCGCGAGTTCATCATAAAGCAAAACACGGGGCCACCGACACCGAGTACACGTCCCCCTTGTGACCGTTCAACAACGCGCCCAAGGCTTAACCCATGTACTCTCCAACGGTCCTCAACCCGTGCAACCACCGTGCCAAACACATCACCTCCGGGTCGGTGAGATATCCGGCTCACTTTACAACTTGCAAGCTACATAGGTTTACCAATCCCCATAAGAAAGGTATGCAAGTGGTACACAACTCAAACTTGTTCGCGGAGCCACAATGGGGTGTTCTCAATTTTTAACCAAATCCATCATGTTCGTATTTAATCATGAGTCATAAGTGAGATCCCCAAATCTATCGTTGACTCCATAAATTTAGCATAGCATTTCTAACGAGGATATGACACATAAGCAACGTAGGACATATAGGAATTTTTATGCACGTGGATTTCCAATCAACTCCTAGAACTTAAATGCACATTCATCATCCTTAATAGAGTGATAAAGAAAGACATTTCAAATTAATAGGAATGCACCGGGGCTTGCCTTGAGAGTGATGGAAGTTAGCACTAGCCTCACAAGCGTTGAGCGTAGCAACCGTCTCTTCCGGTGGAATCAATTCAACGTCGTCACCTATAAGATGAAATGCAATGCATAAGTAACATGAATACAAGGTCGGTGGGGATGGCAATGCATGTGTGCTGTTTTTGTAAGGATGCACATGGATATGGCCATCAAAAGCTTTGTTTAATTAAACCCTAATAAGCATGAACATGACTCTTGTTCTCTTGACGGAAATTAATTACATGAGTAAGCACAACCCTAATAGTACATGAGCAAGGACTTAAGACATGGGCATGCGTGCTGTGTTTCATGTAGGTTGAGAAGCTAAGGATTAGCAAGTTTACATGCAACTCGATGAAATTTAGCGCTTAAAGCCTATTATCACATGCGATGACGATTACGTTTTAAACCAAGAACTAGGTCTCAAAATTTAACACATGTGATGAGTACATGAAACCTTTTTACTAATCCTGCCATGAAGTGCTAGGGAATATGGTGAACAGTGGAAATTACATAAACATGCAGGAACATAACTTTTAGGAATATAAAGCCAATTACACATGTGCTGAAAATAACCCTTTATGGATTTAGATCTAGGGTTTGCAAGAATAATTATTTAACTTGCTCAAAAATTAACATGGACTTTTCTACACATGCACAGTACCGGGAGGGAATTAATTACCAAGTTTCATGCAAAACTAATTTACACAGATTTAATTAAAAATTAAATATAGAGAATGCAAGAAATACAATAACTTGCAAAATATGAAATGAAATGCAGATCTTTCAGTGCCAGAAATTCCAGTATGTTTAGGTGAAGGTCTTGGCCAAGTGGCATTATTTTTGGATCTATAGTTTTAAAGTTATGCCTTAGTTAAGTTTTCAGGGGTTGACTTTTGCCATTTTTGTAAAAATATGACAACGTTCGAATCTGGCCTGATCATGTTACTTTTATGAAATTACAGATCTTCTAGTTTCCACAACATTTTAGTTTGCAATTTTTGGACGTTTCAAACGCGAGATATGAATTTTTCAAACTTGAACGAAGTTCGGTCCTATTTACAAAAATGCCACCGGCGATTTTTAAAAGAGGGCGTCGCGCGTGCTCCGGCGGGCGGTGGCCGGCACCGGCGAGGTCGCGCGCGGCGGCGCTACGCTGGAGCTCATGCTCCGGCCTTTGGGGAAATTGGTGCGCGTGCGACGTGGAGCGCTCCGGTGGGATTGGCGGGGTCCCGCGGTGGCCGTAGCACCGGCGCGGCGAGCGGCGGCGCTTGCGGAGGTGCGGCGGCGGCGCGCGTGCAGCTCGGGGGACGAGAGAGAGAGGGAGTTGGTCCGAGAGCATCACCTCGTGCAGGGAGCAGCGGCGTGGGATTGGATGGTGCGGGCGTGGACCGCAGAGGTGGCTCGACGGCGGGGTGGCGGAATGGCGGCGGCGGCGACGGACTCCTCCTCGAATTCCCGACGACCCGGGGCCGAGAGGAGGGGAGCGCGTCCGGGGGAAAGGGAAAGCTCTTGCGTGCAACTTGGCGAAGGAAATAGGGGCTCGCGTCCTGCCTAGCTTGCGCGCGACGCGGCGGCATCCATGGCGGCAGAACGGAGGCGGCAGCGGCTTTTCTCCTCTTGTGCGAGCTGTGAGCGGGGAGGAAGCAGGGCGGCGGTGCAGCGAGCTGCGGAGGGAGTTGGGTGAGCGCTTTGTGGCGAAGGAAGGGGCGAGGAGGCCCGGCGTCCCTGCCAATTATCGGAGAGAGACGGCGGTCGGGGGTAGCGGTCGGGGGGCGCGGCTTCAATTCGCGGCGCTCCCTGTTGGCCGGCGGGTACGCCAGGTGGTTGGGGAGGTGGCCAGGAGGGACGCTGCAGATGGGACGGGGCGGGAGCGTGCCTGGGCGGCGCCCGAGCTGGCCGGACCGGCGGTCCGGCCGCCATTGCCCGGGGGCAACGAGTAGCTAAGGTCAAAGCTCAAAATTTAAATCCGGAGTTTGGAAATTTGGACAAAATTCATACATCCGTTGCTCCAAAATTAAAAGTAAAAATATGTAGAGTTTCAGCACGATAGGCTTTAATTTCCATCTTTTAATTTGAAGTTCTAAAAGTTCTTCCAAAAATTCATGTAAAATTCATAAATAACAGTATTTCAGATTTGAATTTGAATTTTTGGGCATTCAAAACTTTGTTCAAAAATTTTGTAAAAATACTGTAAATTCATCTTTTTACATGAGCAATGCAATGGTGCAAAAATATATGGGTAGTGTCTTTATAATTTTTGCATTTCCATTAGGGGTTGGTTAGGGCTAGGGTTTAGGATTAGATTTAACTCGATTTCCCTTTTCTTTTTATTTTTCTTTTTCCTGCTTGGGGTGATTAACATTAGTACTCCATTAGTGCTGTGATTAGGGTACTAATTACGTGATTAGCCTTAATCGTGACACGGGATGTCACATTGATGCTCTTCTTGTTTTGGTACATGTTGAAGGTTATCATCATTTACTTTGGCAAACAAAGGTTTTTCCTTACTTAGGTTTTTCCTTACTTTGACAAATAAACCTCAATTGATTGCATGGAGGTGGTAAGTTGTCATCATCTTCAACAAATAAAGGTTTTTCCTTACTTTGTCCTTCTTCCACATGCTGCACAATAGAAACATTATAAAAATGAAATGATTTAAAAATAATACAAAACTTAATTAGAAAGTAGTTAGGAATAATTAAACTGATACTAACTTCCGAGGCGGTGGCAGTTTCACACAATGGCGACTTTCCAAAACGTCTTGAAGCAAGTGCATTCCTGGTCCTAGAGGCAACAGAATCTGAAGATGCTTGTGGGCTGCTAACAGATGCACTACCTTTCGTCTTCTTTTTTCTTGGATTATGGACAACACTACATGAAGTAGCTTTCCTCTTATTTGATGCACTTGATTTCTTCCTTTGAGCAATAGAGACCTTATCTACAAATAACCAGATGCAGAGAAAACTACAGCAATCAGAATAAAAAATAAAATTGAAATCACCTTGTCATTTGCTTTTATTTATACCTTTTGAAGCACCATTATCATCTTCAGCACCTAAATTTTCAGCACATGCAAAAGAATAAATAAAAGCAAATGACAAATTTGCAAAACACAAATATATTTTCAGAAGTTACCTTTTGAACCAGAATCTTGTGTCGAAATAATAACAGTAGGAGTTGTTTGAGAAGCACCCTTATCATCAGTTTCAGCAACTTTGTGACCACCACTCGCAGTAGCATGATCCCGTGAATCTGCAGCATCTACATTGGCACCAACATGATCTGCAGCATCTGATGGATGTACATTGGCAGCACCCAAATTTTCATCAGCATTATCATCAACAGGAGAACCATCCAAATTTGTTGCTTGCAAATAGTCAAACATAGACAAGATAAGCTTGTCCGGAGTATAATCTGGAGCACGAAACTGTTCCCTCGGAGAACTCCTCATACAAAGCACACAAGACGTCTCTCACCTAAGCAAAACAAATTGCAGGTGCATGCCATAAGCTATTACTCAATTGGAAACAAACCGATTCCAAAAAACAAGTGCACATGAAACTTACATTTTCAGGAAATGTAGTGAAACGCTGCTCCAAAGCCTGCCTAAAATTCCTAACTTCACCTTCATTGGCTCTCTTAGATGATCTCACATCACCTTTGTTGCCACATCTTTTCTTACCCCGTATGATGCTTTTTGACATCTAGTAGCAGAAAATATTTACAAGCTGGTGGTTAATTGTATTTACACATTCCAAAGACATAGATGCAAAATAAATATGAACAAAGAAGATTATTATGTTCCGAAATTAATGGATGAGTTGGCTAAATTACTGATAATCATTACCGACAATCACATAATTACTGATACCTTGTAGAATATTATGTTGTGAAAGTACTATATGTGTTGCTAAATGACTCGACAATCAATTACTGATAGCTTGTTACGGATAAAAATTACTCATGGACAAAAATACAAAATGGAAACAATGAAAAATTGAATAAAAGAAAATAACAACCACCAGCAAAGGAAATGGAAATACCCGTCTAAGAATTTTTACACTCTTCAACAACGTTTCATCATCAACTTCATCTTCCGAAGAACATACTTCACTAGATCCTTGCCCACCAATAACGTTGTGCTCAATACCTTGTGCTTCAATTGAACTTAATTCGGCCATTTCTACATGATGAAAGAAACAAAAGAAATATTAGTGTGTTATTGTTATATATCTTCACATCCTTGCCATTTCTCGTCATAAGTGTATTATTCCATTCAATTAAAATTGAATATTACTAGTATGCTCTGAACTTAAAAGCTAATAAATCAAAAAAGGCACACAACTGCGACAAAAGCAAACAATAAATGCAACACTCATATACATAATAAGTACATGCCAAACATAATGCAACATAGACACATGTACATCCAATCATAATAGTCACCTCCTACATAGACACATGACAAAAAAATTTCCTATAGGTACCACATCAAAGGAACATAGCTCGACAGATTTTCAAAAACACAAGTACATCCAAGAACGGAAATATACAAGTAAATCCAAAGTCAAACATAAATCACATCCGAGTCGACCCTCGTCGCCGGTGAAGTTTAACGGAGACCGCTCGGGGAGATGTCGCACGTAAGTGGCGCTAGCAGGGAGAGCTCACCTTGGGCACCGACGAGGGAGGGGTGGCGCCGGCGGGAAGATGAAGCCGGGACGGATCCGCCTCGAACAGATCCGGGAGATGAAGCAGCAGTGGGGCCGGAGGGAAGTCGACCTCGGCTTCACCACAAGCGGGAAGATGAAGCCGGGACAGATCCGCCTCGAACAGATCCGGGAGATGAAGCAGCGATCGGGCAGCAATGGGGACGGAGGGAGGGCGACCTTAGCTAGGGCACCGGCGGGGTCACCGAGGACAGATCTCCCTAGACCTCATCCGGGAGATCAACCCGCGTCGCGGAGTGGAGACACCGAAAGCAACGGGAGATTCTTAGCTTATCTCCGTCCGGTGGGGACAGCGAAAGCGAAGGAAGATTCGACCTTATCTCCGCCGACCGGGAACAAGTGAAAGCGACAGGACATTCAAGCGGGTGCCCTTGTCTCCACCGAATGAACAACATAACACTTGCGGGCCAAGTAACAACAATTACCGAAGGACTTCGTAAAATTACTTAGATTATCAAGAAAAATTACGGACAGTGATAACAAAATTGGTAAAACTACTAATAATCTCGAGACAATTATCGACACGTGACATTAAATTTATCGAACCAATTAGTAAAATTACCGATGAGTCTCGACGCTAATTACTCACACATGACTATAAAATAACTAAATGATTTGGTAAAACTACTTATCGGACAAATTAGTCACACATGACTATAAAATAACCGAATGATTTGGTAAAACTACTTATCGAACAAATTATCGACACATGACCATAAAATTACTGAATGTTCTGGTTAAACTACTTACAATACCAGGACAAATTACCGACACCCGACCATAAAATTACTGAACCTTTTGCCAAATTACTGATATTCTATGGGTTAAATAAAAATTACTGACACCTGACGGGAAAATTATTGACTTATTTGGTAAAATTACCTGACGGACTCAAGACTAATTACTGATATTCTCGCGCCGTAGTACGGTTTACAACAAAATGAATAAAAGGACGACTATAATTCCATGCGTCACGATTCCAAACATAGAAAAAAATCAATGTGATAACAAACCATGGCAGCAACTAAAAAAGGTACGTATTTATAACTAGGAACCCAACCATCCAACAAAGTGTCTACCAACGTCACTACATACACAGATCACTCCATCCAAAATACAGTAGGAGCTGATCCATGCAAAACAGATGAGACTATTCAAAATACGCTAAGTGTTAATCCATCCAAGTGTCACTAAATACACAGTTCTTTAAATCCAAAGCAGAAGAACAGATCATGGGTCGACATTGGGAGTAGAGTATCGCTGGATCCTTGGTGGGAGAGTCTTGCGATATTGGTTTCTATCATGGAACGCCATGTAATGCAGAAGCTCCGCCCGTACTCGCTCCCCTTTTCCTGTTCATGTATTAAAAACAAACAATGAAGATTAGGGAAGGTAATTATTAATCATGTAGACCTTTACTCAACTTCATAAGAATGAGTTACTAACCGGCACAATTTCAGGAATCATTTTGCAAGTCAACCCAACGTAGCGTTGAACAAACATCATGCAGAAATAGACGCGATCATTTGGAAGCACCTGGTGTGGCACATCTACATAAGTCATCTCCCGGTTGCTCATGTCAACAGATCTTCCCTTCGTGATTCTTCTAAAGATTGAGTTCAACCTATCTCCGACATGTTCGCATACATCATTATGCCACCTGTCCTTATCATACTCGTTGACAATAGTTGAGCGAATCGAGAATATCAATCTGCCCATGAAACATGTTGAAACAAGTAGGTCGCCCAATGATATCCGTTGTGGATAGGAATAAAGATCTACAAATATTTTTTAAAAACGCAAAAGTTACTCGTCAAGGTATAGATATCTTGAATTTACTGACATTGTATAAATAGGTTTGAATTTGTATAACAGATAAATATAGGGCCCAATTGTACTTACAAGTCTTGCATTGAGTATCTTTTCCGCAGAAAATCGATACTTGATAAAATTGTATGCAACTTCACCGTCATATCCAGTAACCAGGGAAATAATTTTCATACAAAATCATTTGCTGCACAAAAAAGGAGCAAGAAAAACCATTTAACGAATGAGTGAAAACTAATTATCATGAATACAAACAAAAAAATAATTTACTGTCAAAAAGACATCAACTGTCAAAAAAGAATTACTGAAAAAAACATGTAACTTACAGCTGCATTAGTTGGAAGAATAATCCTGTAGCTTGATTGTTCATCACTTAATTTTGCATCATCATCCATCGGGCATTGGACAAAATAGTCCAGGTGTACAGCTTCAGCCATCAAACCATCACCAAAGCTATCAGCAATAAGTTGCCCAGCTATAGAAAAATGATGTGGTGTATCTTTGGTACCGATAACTTTCTCCGTGCATCCAATAAGATAAACTCTGCATAAATCATTTAGTTACTGAATGGATAAAGCAAGGAAACTACTTGAATTACTGAATGCATTTCACCGATATATCCAAGATCATTTGCTGCACAAGTAAAAGCTGCTAAAGTAAAATTACTGAACAAATAAAATTACTGAATACAAATTATTTGCAAATTGAATAGAATACAAATTACTAAATGTAGATCTCCTGAATACTGATGTCAATTGATAAATATGGTAGTATGGAAATAATTATTGAATGGTTAAAGTTACTGAAATTCTCAAATAACTGAATACAAAATTGGTTACCTTTTGAATTCATCTAATTGTCCCACCTCAATCATTTCTACCCTCAAATCAAGTGCATTCTTGATAGCTGCCTCATTAGGAGTCGAATCCTGATTATCAAATGGAGATGCCAAGCACGGGTCGTCAGACGAAAACAGGCCCGGCTGCCCATAACCGATGGACACCTAAGAACGGGGGTTTGGGAAACTCAAAAACTGGAATCACATCATCATCATAAACTGACTTCTTTTTCCCCTTGTTAGCAGGCTTCATTGGCTGCTTCTGTTTCTTCCGGTAAGCTTTACCAATTTACTTCTTGATACCTTCATTGAACGCGTAACACGGCGGCCTGCAGGGGTATACTTGCGTTCACCAACAATAGGAGCATCATCCACCTTCTCGTCAAACACATCATACACATTACATTAGAATAAATAAAAGAAAAAATTTATTAGCGACTAAATTACTCGCATTGACATTTAAATGAGACTCGAACTAGATTGCCACAAACCTCATTAATATTACTATCATCTTTTGTAGATGGTCTGTGAAGCATCAGCTTCAATGGTACTATCATCAATTGATAATTTTTGTGAAGCATCATCTTGAATGTCACGAAGAACAGACACAATATCTTTCCAATGATCATTGTCAAAAGATCCAACAGCCACACCAGTAGATTGGGGCTAAGAAACATTAATAATACAAATTATTTACAATACAAACTTGGTTATTGGATGCAATTTAGTAATTACAAACTTCAGACACAAAAAAACCCCGAGATTCTTGTACTTCATGGACATGAGGCTGCGATCCAACACAACCATCTTTCTCTAGCAAAGTTTCATCAGAGTTGGCTCTGCAAAAAATAATTATAAAACGGAAAGAATAAACACCTTTAGTCCTAGTGCAAACAAAAATCGACATTTAAATCTACGTGTCCAAAAGAAACATCACATTCAAAAGCACAACCTCGAGGCTGCTCCCCATCAGCTTCATGTCCTTGAAGATTTGAGTCAATAGTCTTCGATTACTCATTCTGTCTATCTACAACATCATTGATGTTAGGAGCATTTGGTTGTTCCTCATTACCACCTTGCTCTCCTTGCACATTGACCTCATTAGGCTGGCTCTGCACAAAAAAGGAAACAAATGGAAAAAAAACATTGATTAAGAGTGCAATAAAAAATACAGAAGCTAAAAAAGGAATATTGTAAAACAAATATAAACCCTGATTTTAGCTTCAACGCTTGCAATAATGTCGAAAAGAAGCGAGCTGCGCATGACAGACTTCATCATGCGTATGTACAGCCATTGTCTCGTTGTGTCCTATTCAAGCCTCGCAAGCCTTTCTAGATGCCGAGCATGGAAATAAATTAACATTTCACGCACCGTCTTGTTCCCTTCAGGAGGCCGTGGTGACGCTGCATGCAAAGATTGAGTCGACGTAGATTGTATTTCTGTAGCCTTGATTTGATTAGTATTCTAGAAAAAATAATACATTATTGACGGTAAATCAAAAAATTACAGAGAACCACAAACAAAAAAGGACAAACAAAGGATGCTATTTTCCGCCGCTTGGAATCGGACAAATTGGAAACCTGCAAATAAAAAGATAGACATAAATTTAAGATAGTAAACTACTAGGGAATATAAATATATATTGTTACTAGATGAAACAAATTATCGAGGAACATAAAGAAATATTTCTGGGGCTTACGAGATATGGTTACTCGAATGATAAATAATTAATGAGGCAAATTGCTATAAACTATTGGTAAATTACTCGGATGATAAATAATTACCGAGGCAGATTGATATAAAATACTGGATAAAAAGGAAATTACTGGGGAAAATAGAAAGTTACTGGTTTCAAAAGAATTACTCGACAAAGATGGATACAAATTACTGAATCTGATAAAAAGAATTGCTGTAAGAAAAGAATTACTCGGGACAGACAGGAGAATTACTAAAAAGAATTACTGGAACAAACAGGGAGAAGTACTTGAATGAAAAAGTTACTCACAAGCAGCACCTCGTTTAGCACGTAGATCCCGTGATGTGGTGATAGGATCTTCATGAGGCTTAGATTGATCAAAGATAGCTTTCATATCAGATACAATCTTCTTTTGAGCATCAACAACTTCTCTCTTTCCATCACTAAACATTTTAGTGGCTGCTGCCATCATTTCCGATCCTTTATGTACTCGCTTGTCATATGCAGCAAGAGCTGATATCGCACGTTCCTTCTACCCTTCATCAGCTTAAAGAATCAAAGCAGCCGGCAAGCAGTGGTTGAAGCATAAACACTTCAGGGGAAATGGTGCTGTCAGAACGGGATTCCGAGATACGTAAGCAGCATAAGGGGCCTCGTGATCACCGTGTGCTGGGCTAGGAGGGGCTCGGGCGTTTAGTGGCAAGTTTCTTTGTACGTCTATCTGGAGTCTTTGTGACCAAACCACCCCTAGCATGTACAGCACTATGAGAACATGATCTTGTGCCTTGATAAACAGCCCCTTCATGAACTCCGATGCACATGATCAGCATGCGCTTCTGCGTAGCATGTTCCAGCTACAACCCTCAACTAAAAAAATCATATAAAAAACAGTATAAGAAAATATAAAAATGTACGAAAAAAAGAAAACATTAATATTAGAAGAAAATATAGATGCTTACGAGCAAATTTTGATTAGAAACCGAGCCATTCCTGTGTGTCTTCTTGTCAGCCTTGGCAATCTTCTCAATAAGTTCAGAATTGAACAAGCTAGCACGTGGACTGGTTAATCCATCGACAATCATGTCGGTGCATTGCAGGTTGTCAAGATAATAAATCTGAATATAAAAATGAAGACAAATGATACTTCAATTATTGAACAATACAGTAGCAGAACAATTACTCGAATAGTTAAACTACTGATCAATGAAAAAATTATTGAATAAAATTAAGGGACTAAAGATCTCAAAATCAGAAAAGCTATAAATTACTCAATAAGTTAACTTTGAAGTAGACAAAATTACTGAACACATATTACTGAAAGAAATTACTGAATCAAATTACAGAATTAACATTAAAGAAGATAACATATGTTTCTTACGATAAGAAAAGCGATGCATCCTTGCATTGTAGGGGCAGCAACTCCCTTATCCCTAGCCTGCCACTTGTTAACCTTCTCTTTCAAGTCAAGGACCAATGCCTTGCACCAATTGTAATTCTTCATATCATTTAGATTTTTGCAATATAGATAATCCAATCCGGACATATTGTTTGATATAGAAGGGAACAAAAGTGCATTGAACAATAGCATGAAAAATCACCGCACAGTCTAGTCATCGTCCTTATCCATCGATGCAAAACGTTCTATGATCCATCTAGGAACATGCGTCTTGACAATTTGGTCATATCCCTTGTAATTCAAATTACCTTTCTTCTTGCCACCTTTCTTCTTGCCACCTTTCACATTTAGCTCATTTTCCTTCAGAACAGCATCACAGATATTCTTCATGCCCTTACTTTCATGGATACTTCTCACTTCAGCAAGAGCAGCCTTCTTCTCGACCAAACGAGAAATCGGGCAAATTATCACCACCAATTGGCAGCCCAGAGACAGCATGCACAGACTTGTTCTGTAATAGGCAAAACTTTATCACAAATGACAATGCGAAAAGGATCAAACTTGATATGATCCATAATATACATGGCAAGTGCTCTGTCGCCAATGCCATCACAACTGAACTTCAAGATTTCAGTAAAGCCCAAGCCACCAATTATTGTCTTCGCACTACCATTCATCACCTCGAGAAGATTTGTGATAACTCCGGGGAGCAACGGGCGGTGGAATAGTATACTTCCTTCACAATCTGCATAAAACAAAGTATATAAACAAAAATAAATGGAAATGTTTAGGTATAGGAATTACTCGACATGTTTACTACTAATATTTAATAATGCAAAAAAATTATTGATCGTTTACACATGAGAATTAATAGTATAAAATTACTAATACTATCAAAATACTATATGTGCAGATCAAAAATTTCATAGCATAACAAAATACTATATGTATACCTTAACTTCCTCATCGAAACTTCCTTATCAACAGCAACATTCTCAATAGAATCATCAGCAGGAGAATCACCGGCAGCAGTAGGATGATTCGACCAAGCATCAACACCGGAGGCAGGAGCAGGATGATTGTCACCGGAGGCAGGAGCAGGATGATCATCAGCAGCGGCATGACGGGCACCAATAAGACACGCAGCGCGAGCCTTCAGGTCAGCAGGTGAAGAAACCCGAATCTTGCTTGTACACCGTCGGAATGGTGTTCTCCTTGCGGGTGGATTAAGACGGGCAGGGGACTTCTGAAAATCATCATCATCACTTGAAGAACCATCACTCGTGCGCGCATCCATCCTTTCACAACAGCCTGAAAAGAAGAAAATTTATCGAGCAATACAATACAATTACAGAGATTGCCAAATATAATGCAACAAAACAAAATGAAGATGCTTATGTAGAAACAAAAGGTTTGTTGTACATAGCTATATAGATTTCAAACAAATTCACAAATAACAAACAATAGAGCACAAAATTTTTCTATAGGTAATACAACACAAAAATAATTTTAATGCCATCTTCTTTAAAGGCACATAACCCTACAGATTTCCAAATTCACAATAACAAATGCTCACAAGTACAAAATCCAGAGGGAAGCATCGAATACAGAAACAATTTATGGTAGTCAACTCCTACATTGACACATGAAAAAAAATTTCTATAGGTAATACAACACAAAAATAATTTTAATGTCATCTTCTTCAAAGGCACATAACCCTACAGATTTCCAAATTCACAATAACAAAATCAACGAGAGGACGGGACAACCAACATTTTATCTATAGCCATACAATACACAATAATTTACGATAGTCACCGTCTACAAAGACACATGACAAATACACAATAACATTTATTCAACCACAAGAAAGCACAATTACTGAACATTGAAAGATAAAATTACTGAAAACTTCACTTACTGAAGATTTCGAGAGAAGAATCACTGAATCAAGTTAATTACTGAATATAGTTTCAGCAACCGAACTAATCGGTAAATCCAAAGTCAATACATGATCGAACAATTTACGGTAGTCACGTCCTACATCGACACATGGCAAAATTTTTCTATAGGTAATACAACACAAATAATTTTAATGCCATCTTCTTCAAAGGCACATAACCCTACAGATTTTCAAATTCACAAAACCAAATACTCACAAGTACAAAATCCGAGAGGAAGCATCGAATACGGAACAATTTATGGTAGTCAACTCCTACATCGACACATGACAAAAATTTTCGATAGGTAATACAACACAAAAATAATTTTAATGTCATATTCTTCAAAGGCACATAACCCTACAGATTTCCAAATTCACAAGTACATTCAAACACAACAAAACTAAATTACTCGAACACTACAAGATAATAATTACTGAATTTATAAGTTCAGTTACTACGAAGAGGAAAAGTAAATTACTGAATCATAAAAATTACTGAATCATAAAAATTACTGAATCATCAAATCACAGGATTCTACTCTATTCTTATTTGAAATTCACAGGATTTACAGGATGTTCACAGAGCCACCACACTAAATTTACTCGGAGCACTCAATTAACCAAAAATTACTGGAAAAACCGGAAGCAATCCGGACAGAAAATCAACCAAACCAAATGCAGATCTATAGCAAACACATACCCTGGAATCTCATGCGGATCTATAGCGGACAAATCCAAACCAAAAAAATTGCTATGAACAGATAACCGCTGCTCACATTTCAACACCAAATGCTATGAACGAAGGGGCGGGGAATGCATACCGGAAAGGTCGCAGCAGTTGGCGAAGAGACCGTGGAGATCGCTGGAGTTGGGGACGACGGCGTCGAGGTCGAGGTCGCGGAAGTTGGACGACTGCGTCGAGGTCGAGGTCGCAGGGGTTGCATACGACGCCGACGAGGTCGCCGCAGTTACGGATGAAGGCGTGGAAGTCGCGGCGGTTGGAGAAGACGACGCCGACGAGGTCGCGGCGGTTGGGGATGAAGGCGTCGAGGTCGAGGTCGCGCTGCTTCGAGGTGGATGACGGCTAGGGTTAGGGTTCTCGCGCCACCTCGCCGCCCCCGCACAGAACCTCCGTCGCCGCCGCTCGCCGCCCGCACCGAATCGCGGCGTTTCTTGCGCCGCCTCGACGGAACCGCCTCCGCTCGTCTCCGCTCTCGCAGCGCGCGTTGCATGAGAAGTGGAGCAAATGATTGTGATGGGTGGGCCGGGGTGGGTTTGGAGATTTTTATAGCCGGGCGCGCGGGTTGCGGGTGGGTTGCGGGTCGCACCCGAATGGGGCTGCGGGCCCGATAACGCGGGGGTTGAGTCGGTGGCGCGTCTCGGTTGGTTGGGCCGCACCGGTTTGGGCTGGTTTGCCTGGTTGGCTGGTCGGGTTGGGTCCAGGGTGTAGAATAAGCTATTCTACACCCGGATGTAATATAGTATATGTATGTATGTATATATATATATATATGTATATATATATATTCATCTATTTATATATGTATATATATCTGTATATATATTATATTATATATGATATAAATAAATAGATAAATATCAAAACTTGTGAACAACTATGTATATATGTATAAAATATATTTATGTTTATGAAGATATAACTATATATATGTGTATATATGTATGTATATATACATGACAAATAGGGTCCGTTAGTAAGTTTCTAAAAAGGCACATTTGTTTTACCAAACGGTTTTCAATGCTCTCACGGCTCATAGCTGAAAGCAGATTTTTTCACAACTCACAGCCCACAACAATTTTTTTTGACAGCCACAGACCAACCAAACACGTCCTAAAGCTTAACTAGCAGTTTTACTGGTGCTATTTTATTCACTTGACTTAGTAATAATCCATGTTTCCTTCTTTTCAATCAATCTATTGTATTGATATTTACTTTTATATGTTATGTTACATGCACATGTAGATAGAGAGAGAATATATGTTAATAGTGTATAGATTTTTATAAATAGTTATTTTTTATAGATTCTGATTTTGATTTAGTGATACTGGACATCGATTGAAAGTTTCAACTGTAAATTAGGAAGTCCCACAATGTACCTTCGCTAATTCTATTCTCTCACTACCTAAAAAAGTTACAACGCCCCGGGTCCGGGTCGCCCTTATCGAGGTTTGTGCGACTGGACGACTGTGACGTGTGAGTGACCGAGTGAGTGACGACTGACGACAGCGAACTCGTCTTCGTCCGGAGAGGAGAATATCAGCCTGAAGAAACAAGACAAAACCAAAGGAAAGGCCGGCTCGTTCAGCTCGAGATTCCCTCGATACTGCAGTAGCGACTAGCGAGAGAGTCTCTCACTGTCCGTGTTTGTGTGTGTGTAAGAGAGAGAAATACTCCCTCCGTCTCTAAATGTAGGTCTTTCTAGGATTCAAATAACAAAATAATCAATGTGTCAAAAAACTACTATACCCCTTCCTTTTTACCTTCATCCACCCACCCATTAACTCTCTCACCAACCCCAAAGTTTGTCCTATCTGTAAAACGTCCTACATTTAGGAAAAATTTCAAACTCCAAAACGCCCTACATTTAGGGATAGAGGGAGTAAAAGAGAGCAAGTCGACCGATACATGCATATGGGTGGTTTCAAAGAAGAAGCAGAGGCGGGAAAAGACGGGTTCCCCTTTGGAAAAGACAGCCTCTCCCGACAAAGATTTCGCGACAGCGTACGGCGCCCCAACTCCATGCATTTTAGCAACTAGCAGTACACTAATCACCAAAGCGTTGGATTTCTTTATAGTTTAAGCCATGTGATTTTGACTATACTACTGTTTTGTTGCAGTATAAGTGAATTACTCATCTTTCCTCGTAAGCTTAGTCTCAGTTTGAATTCTTGCTGACGTGATTTATTAAATAAATTATAGCCCACTCAAATATTCCACTTTAGCGGTTTGATGGAGTCTGCACGTGAGGGAAGTGTTAGAGTATAAGTGCATTATCCACCTTTCCTTATCAGCTTAATTTTTTTAACTTGTTGGTAAATGCAACTCAATATATTCCAATAGCAGCATCTATATATCTCGATCGGCAGCAGGCACAACAAATTCAGGTGCCGGCCAATTAGCAGCGCGCATCAACGGCTCTACGCTCTAGGCATTCTTTGGCTTAGGCAATGCGGGCCCCACGCTGCTGCTGTGGAATGTCTGGAAGCACAGAAAAACTGATGAGTAGTACAGGGGTTAGTGTGTTGAGCATCGTAAATTAGCTTGTCCCTCGCTTGTTTGCTGCTTGTTTCCACTTTATTAGGCCACTTTTAATGGAAGTTTCATAAGCATTAAATGAGGCACTACATCAATTACAGTGATGACATAGTAAGTTAATTAATATGAAAGAGATAAAATGAGTTTCATGGGGATGAAACTCACTTGACACTGTTTCATAGGTATGAAACTCTAATGAAACTCCCATTAAGAACAAAAAGTTTCATTATAGCATATTTTAACCAATCCTATTGCAACAAATACATGTGAATTTAGTGCTACAACTTGTCTATGAAATCGTGAGATGAAACCGTGCATTGAGAGTGACTATTTCATCCACCAAATCATATCTCAAAATCTGATGTGACACTCTTGTTAAGTGTGAGATGAAACTATACACTGAGACTGCTTTGGTACTTTGAGAAAAACAATGTCTACCGTTGGATACAGAATCAACGCTCCTGATGGTCAGCCATGCCTGCCACCAGATTGGGGAATTTCTTCAACCATTTAATTCAAAGAGCTTGCGAGACCAAACGTAATTAAAGCGGCCACAGCAGCTAGGGTATGCCAAGTAGCCTGCCACCAGATTGGGGAATTTCATCAACCATTTAATTCAAAGAGCGAGCTTGCGAGACCAAACGTAATTAAAGCGGCCACAGCAGCTAGGGTATGCCGAGTATGCACTAGCTGATTAGTACAGTACCACATATTGATTCTTATTGGTTAATTCCTCTAGTTTTTAATTGTCATTAAGAGAACTTTCTTAGCCCCTTTAGCTTAGAACGTTGTCATAATGTCTTTAATTAAACTGAGATTCGTATGTATCCAATTTGTCCTAGTTGTTCTGTTTATGATATAAAAAAACTCAACCTGCGGGGGTAAGACGACGTCCAGGCATTAATTTTAAAACCTCTTTACGTGGGGCGTGTAGCCATGTGAGACTCTGAGTCAGGCCACAATGAGTTTTCGTTGCTTCCAAGCTTCTAGACGTGGCCTTGATCACATGCTTTGGTGCGGGGAGAGACGGATGCATTTTTTTAACCCAGTTCAGAAATTCACTCCCACTCGGAGTCAAATCCGAGACTTGAGAAGTGCTACTCAAGCACTTTACCACTGAGGTAAAGGACCTTTCGTTTATGTACCAATCAAGGCTAATTATATATTTTTAGACTTCTGGTCCACCTTGTCTTTGGCCCCTATAGCGTCTCGTTTAAGTCAATTATACGAGTTAGAAGTGCCGACACAGCAAATTATTAGCATTTATTATACATCTAGCTAGGAATATGCCTATGTAATGGTGAGTCCAATGATCATCAGTAGAGGAAGTTTCTTCTCGTCCAAGCATGTGGAACATGCAAGAGAGTGTATAGACCAAGAGAGAATAGATATAAAATATATGAAAGAAAGGGGTTAACAAGATGGATAGCCATAGATCATTGTTCCTAATCAGAATCAAACTCAAGCGGGGGATAAGGTGGTTAGGAAGATGTGTTATCATACCAATAGTCCACCAAAAAAAGGGAATTATCTTAATTTGTCCCAACAGTTGAATGGAAAATGGATCATTAGATAAATATGAATATATGAGAATTAATTGTACATATTACTGCCGAACATTTAAATGATATGAGAGCGCTTGAGCTTCTCCTGTAGTGTCCATCAGCAGAATCTTGATTGATCTACGGGGAATACACATGAGGTTAACACGGATGCAGTTGTACATGCTCCCGACAAGTGTGTGTTCATGTAAGCCAAGATCTCAAAAGGAGCGAGGAGCAAAAGCAGGGAGCGAGGAGCTTTCTTTCAGCTAAAGCGGCTTTCACCTAAAGTACAATCTATCCGTCCATCGATAAACTCTACACACACAGGGAAAAAGACGCCAAATGTTCCTTCATTCATGTATCTGCACTTGCTTTCACATCCATATGTCTCCTCTGACTTCATCGGAAAGTAAAATCATTACGCGTATGTTCACCTGCAACACGGCCGCAAATCAGGCATTATCTACTTTTAGACTGTTCCTTAGTTCTACTAATAAATTGGTAAAGTATGTATACATGCACCGGCTGTTAGATTGGAACGTAAGAATTAGGTAGGAGTTTTGGCGGATCTGCAAGCTAATCCTGTCAGATTCTTGTGGAACTCATGGCCAGATTAACTTGAATTTGTGGATTCAGTTAGTTCCACTAATATGATTAAACGTTTTTTGTTACATACTGGAATGAAAGTTATAAGCCACAATACCTGAATACAGTTTAGTCCATAATTATAGTGTATATTGATTTTCTCTACACGTGCATAAATACTTTATGGGCTAATTGCATTTTAGCCATGAATTTCAGCTCTAATTGTGAAATAGCCATGAAAATTCAGATTTTGTGATTTAGCCACAACTTTTCTCATCCGAACAAAACTTATGCCACAAGTCCGTTTACTACACGTAACAGTGTTAACTTTCGAGTGCAAAGACGAGATTGCTCTTTGCGATTTTACCATGATTTTGATAGCAAAAATTGTGCTTCTACCATTGTTTTGACATGAAACATTATAACAAATTTTGAACAAAAAACAGGACAGACCAAGCAAACTTAGATCCCTTTTCAATGAAAATTTTGAATTTTGATCAAAATTTAAAATCTTGATAGAACTTTTGTAAAATACGGAACAAAATATTTAACATAATTTGGGCAGCATGTCACTTTTAATTTTCAATGAGGATGCATCTTCATACAATATTCAGAGCTAACTGAACTGACGGCAGTACAAACTTGTGGTAAACTGTAGGTTCAACTGGGAAAAGTTGTGGCTAAATCACAAAATCTGAATTTTCATGGCCATTTTACAATTAGAGTCAAAACTCATGGCTAAAACGCAATTGTCCCATACTTTATTGACATGGCTGATTGAAGGATGAAGGATACAGTGAAGATTTGTGATCAGTGGCGCTGTAACTCCGTAATGATACACACTCTCCCATATAATTTATTTTCATAAGCTGGCGTGTGAGAATACATCATTCATGCTCGCATTATTATTCCTCGTTTGCGTCCAATCTAAGATCTTTTTTCTTTTTGCCCTTAGACAGGACGTTGGATATTTCTTCTGGAGCCGCCACACGTAGGATGGCCATGCATGATGCTAAAACTTGCTTTTCTCCGACACTTCATTTTCAAGTTACACATGTGTCTATTTCTGCCGACGGCAGACTGAAGTATTTTCGTCCAAAACCTATTATGCCATGCAAGGTTCTAAAATTTTTAATCACAATGAAAATTTAAGATCAAAAGGAATGTACTTTTCTTAAGGTTGGAATGTCAAACATATCAATTCTCAACAGTTTGAAATCCATGCAGGTCAACACTACTACATTAACGCTCTAAAGTGACGGGCTAAAAAGAGCCTCAGTGGCAGATACCATAAACATCACTGATGCCCTATCGCTATTTACAACCAAAATTAGTCTCGGTCTAGGGACCGCGACTGCCCGCCCGGGGCCTTTAGCCTAAAATGGCTGGCGCCACTAATCTACTAACCAAAGTAGGGCGGGGCCTAGATGGGACATGCTCTAGACGCCATCGCCACGACGTCGTCCCGTCCCACCGTCGTCCCATCCCGACTCCTCATGCTACGCGTGCTGCGGCACAAGGATGCGCCACCGCCACCGCTGCCGCCGCGGGAGGAGGAGAATCCACTGCGGCCACTGGTGGAGGAAGAGCCGTGGCCGCCGGTTGACGAGGAGCTGCTGCCACCACGGGAGGAGCAGGAACCGCCGTGAAGAACTCCTCTACGGCGGCGGCCAGCGCCTTCAAGCCGCCGCCAGGTCCAGGTGGCAGCGGAGGAGCTAGAGCCGCTGGAGGAATGGGGCGGCTGCTCGACGGGGCGTTCGTGAGGAGCAATGCCTTCTGGCCCCACGAGCGATTGTAGCTCCGAGCACGGCCCCAACGGCGGCGACTCATGGCCGGAGGTGGAGCGGGAGAGGAGGAGAGGGGGAGGAGGAGGAGAGCAGGAGTGGCGGTGTCGCCCCGACCCTGACCCTAACCCTAGCGGAAAGGTAGTGGTGCGGCGCGTGGTGGATAAGTGGTGGCGCGGCGCTGCATCTCCCACCTATTTATAGGCGGGTGTGGTCGACTATGACGGGCCTGACTATTAGGCCCGTAGCCAAATGGCCTACGAGCCTTAGCTACGAACATGACTGCAGGCATGATAGGGTCCGCTACTATAGGCTACACGTTAGCCATGGGCCGGCGGTGTTCGCGACTAATTTTTACGCATAGTTACGGATACCACACTGTACCACCATTTAGCGGCGGACACCTCAAGTGACCGGTGGTTATTCCAGTAGTGAAAAATGAGGCAGATGCGGTCTATATATGGCACTGGAGTTTTCCATAGGTCGGAAAAAAGGTAAAGATGGATAAGGGGACCAAGTGACAATGTACTTTGGAACTTTTCTCGTAGAATTTACTATGTTATCAGACGTTTGCACCAAGCATATAACTATATATTAAGGACCATGACTTATCGACGAACAAGTAGTCCCTCAATTCTGCACTAATATTAACAAAAAATGGTGGTATATTTACACTCATACAAAGAAATCTCAACAGTCTTCATTTGCATCTAACTGCTCCTTGCAAGAGGAAGCAGAGTTGGCTCTCCTATTGGTTCAAATACATCAAAACTTATATGAAATTGATGGAAGGGCATGGTAAAATGCTAATTAAGTCACTTAAGAGAGTACTAATACATTAACATTTCCTTTTGGTAATATATATACCAACCCTTCATTGTCTCTGACAGAAAAGGTACGGTGAAAATAATTTACAAAGCACAATATCAAGAGCAACAATGGGAAGACTCAAAAAGTATAATCCTGATGCATCTACCTTCGCCAGTATAAACCTAAGTATGTGGACAATCAAAGAGACTAACCAAGGCATATTGTTGCGTGAATACTGCTCAAATATAAAGGGGGTGGAAAGCTATGCTCAATTTTCAGAAAGGAGAGGCCCCTGCAAGATTTGCTTTCAGTTTCATAAAGAAAAACATTCATGTTTTCAGAAAAGAGAGGCCCCTGCATTATTTGCTTCAAGTATGGCACTACTCTGTTTATCAAGGAGCGCAATTGACTTCCACTAAGAATCGGCTATCAATTTAAACTATTATATTAAGTAACTTTTTCTGGTGTACCTTTTTTTTTGTTGATTAGTTTCAGTGAATCACGAATTATATAGTTTATAACAATTCTTGTACGCTCCTGAAAGTTTGTCTCAAACTATATATGTCTGGCTGACCAACGAATATATGCAACTTGTCACTTCCGCTACATGCACAAAACCTTAGGCAAGCAAGCTTAAACTAAAATTTCTCTCCTCTTTATAGCTGTGAACAATCACTAAGGACAGCTTTGATGTAGAAATAAAATTGTAGCCTATATATAAGAACAAGTAAAGCTCGTCAGTTAGGAAACTTTGGCATATCCCTTTCTTAGCTGATATGAGAAAACATCATAAAGGTGTAGCTGCATTATTCCAGATGGGGATTACTGAAGCTTTATACCGACTACCTAAAGTGTACGCCTACAGTTCTATTTTTTTCTTGGGGAGAGGAGACGAGATGAGCGTAAGCAAAGAAAACTACATCATTTCAGTTTCCCTCAGACATGTACAAACGCCACACGTTGAATAGAGGACGAATATATGAAGTACATGGATATCCTTTCCACTTGTGCATGAACGCTCACTTTCTGTGCCAGCATGAGTGCACTGCTCCTGTGTAGGTACGTGTTGCAGAGGTTACTTCAATTGAAGCTGGTCTTTCTTGCATATCCGCAATTATCAGGTCTGGTTAATTGAAAGGTAGTAACATACAAGTGAGATTTGATAAAACAAGATATCGCGCCTCCTCTTTAAACCGGGTCTGAAATGGCGTGTCTCACATATCTTTCCCTACATCACTTTAATGATAAAGCAAAAGTGACTAGAGAAGGAAATAAAGGAAAAAACATTGTGTATATATGTGTATATGTAACAAAAGAATGAATGTGTGTGAGAGAAAGGGGCGGAGGAAAGTAGGGGAAAGTTCACAAATAAAGGAGTGAAGCAAAAGGAAGGGGAAAACAAAACAAAGCCCAGATTCCTCTCCAAACAGGCCCTATGCTTTTTCATCTTCTCTCTCTTCCTTGCCTCTCTCTCTCTTCTCCTGTCTGTTATTGATGTTGTTCTCTCTCCTCTCCCGAGAAGATATGCCCCATCCCTCAAGAAATTGAGACACTGGCCACCTTAAGATTGACCAGAGATTTCCACACACAAACTACTTCAAGGAGAACCTAGAGCCTGCTGTCAAGGAGAAGCATTTGTTGAGTTTCGCTCTGTCCCCTTTCACTTGTGGTGATGAATAGAGGAGAATTCCAAACCTCCCTTGTTCAACAGATGATCTGGAGTGGCACTGGTGGTGGCAGCCATAGTACCAGCAGCGCCAATACTATCAGCAGCTTGAAGCCTTGCCATGAAGATCAGGAGGCTTCTCCTAACCTGCCCTCCTTGTCTTCGCCATCAGTGCTCTTTTCCGAGCAGTTTCCCCACACGTCTTCAGGGCTAGTTCACATGAACGGCACCGGTTCTCTTCACGACGGCAGCTGCCTGGCGAACAACATGCCGGAATCATGGAGCCAGCTGCTTCTGTAAACACCTCACACCCTCTCTTTTTTTCTCCTCTATAAATCTGTAGTAATCTATTGATTCTTGCAAGAGGGTCACAAACTCACAATAACAAGCGCCATGATCCATGTAATTTCATATGCATGTCCTAACTGTACTCTAGGGCCGGGGAGGAATAAAGTGGTTAACCCACTTTGTCCTATAATGGATCAAGCCTTCCCGGCCCAGCGCTAATCTTCTTTTAATCACCATACGCATATTCATCTTACTAATACTAACTTGCACTTGTTGTTATCTCCATGGACTGGTGTGTTTGTGTTCATCTGTATGAACCTTGTTTAACTGCATGTGCAGAGGGGGATTAGTTGGAGATCATGAGAGGTTCAGCGCCACCGCAGCAATCCTGTCAAAGGGACTAGAGAATTGGGGGATCAGGCTGCAGGTGCTTGCATGGCCGGCATGAAGGAGGAGGTGCCCCAATCTAGTTACAATTTCTATGGGAGCCACCTCCAAAGCGAGCATGAGATGCCCGCTGCTGCAGCAGGGGCCAAGTCCCAGCTGAGCCAGATGCTGCTAGCCTCGTCTCCTAGATCATGCATCACGACCAGCCTCGGCAGCAACATGCTTGACTTCTCTAACAGTGCACCGCTGGAGATGAGAAGCCACCATCACCATTCCGACAACTCATCCGAGGTGAGATCATCTTGATTCCATGTTGATTTGGTTCGTTGCTGCTTATACGCTGTTATATGTTTGATCCAACTTTCTTTACTTTTTCTCACATTATCAGTTCTGAGTTTGGTTTTTGAAATTATTATCGCGATTAATGAATTTCATAAGCTTATAATTGCTTTATGGAATGCTTATATGGAATACATTCCATAGATTTTCCATTGCCACCTTAGGTTTATGTGTCATCCCGATCTCCCTCGGGAAAAGCTGTTATTTCCAAAAAGGCACTCCATACTCTACTTTATTTGATGGAAAGATATGCCATGATCATGTCTCGTTAAGAACCACCTAGCGTGAGCCTGTGCAGTTGGCTGTCAATAAAATCTCTTGGTGATGGTGCATTAACTGAATCAAGGATAGAAGTGTTATCATTTTTAATGAAAAGATCCATTCTAGCCTTACATGTTCTCGTGTGGATGGAAATACTAGTGTTTTGATCTTTCTTGGTAAGAGGGGTATGCACTCATTGAAAGGGCTCTTCGGTCACTACATTTCTTCTTTGGTTGTTTACTTGTTTTATATGGTAGTATATGCATAAATTGTCACTTTGTTGGCAAGAGTGTTGTTTTCTTGGAACTGGCTGAAATGATGATTTACGATTTGGTCCTTTGTCTTTGTCTAGTGCAACAGCACTGCAACAGGTTCAGCTACCAAGAAACCTAGGGTTCAGGCCTCCTCTTCAGCACAATCTACTCTAAAGGTTCCTTCCTCAACTCTCACTTGTTTCCATTACCCTAAGGTCCCTAACCATGTCTTTATTAGTGTTCCAAAAAGTCTCGTATTTTTGTGCACTCTCCTCCCTCTCTCTCTCTCTCTCTCTCTCTCCGCAGTCAGCACTCGATCTCTCCCGGCACGCTGCCTTGAAATTTGTGCACCAAGCATACCTGGAAATTGACGCATGATTGGGGCTTCTTACACTAGCATCAAGTGCATGAATCATATTAGCTAATAAGTGATTTGGTTTTGTTGCAGGTGAGGAAGGAGAGGCTAGGGGATAGAATAACTGCGCTCCACCAGATCGTTTCCCCGTTCGGCAAGGTTGATACAAGAATTCTTGACTTGATATTTTGTAGTGATCCAAGATTCTGTAGATAATCTTAGATTGGTCATTACTACTACTTGATGGCCTAGCAAACGGTGGCTATCTGCTAGATCTGCATATACTCAGGGATGCATGCTCTTTCAGTTGTCTATAGTTGTTGCCATGCATCTGCTTTTTTTGGTCCCTTCACTCGAGGGGTTGTGTCCAACTAAAGCATTTCTCTGACACACGTGCCTCTTTTTACAGACTGACACGGCGTCTGTACTGCAAGAGACCATTGGCTATATCAGATTCCTCCTGGGTCAAATTGAGGTCCAATCTCTCTCTCTCTCTCTCTCTCTCTCTCTCTCTCTCTCTCCTTTGTGGGTGAGAAGAAAAAAGCTCATTCATGGGTCATGGTCATAGGACCTTCAGAAAGAAATATGAGCGAGCAGAGAATGTAGCCCCACATGTCAGTTCAAGTAGCATGAATTTCTTCTGTAGCTATAGCCATGGATGCGGATGCAGGCAGTAGTAGTGTTAGAGTCACTGAGAGCTGGGGCCACGACAATGTGTCCCCACACGGCCACACCACACAGTGGTGCGGGAATAGCAAAGCTGCCCGGGGGAAACAAAAAGAGAAGGAATATGCATTGCATGGGGGGTGGGGCCTGGTGCGAGAGCACGCTGCTAAAGTTGGAGGGTGCATGGGCGCATGCAGTAGCTGCAGCCTGCAGCATGAATTGGGCTGCCTGTCTTGTAGTGTCTCTTCTTGTGCTTCAAGGACTCTACACTATGTTTTGTACAGACTGTATAAAAAGAAGTTTTATCCAGGCACATGATCAGTGATTTTCTTCTTCTGTGCCAGGCTCTCAGCTATCCTTACATGGGCCAAGGTAATGGGATCTCCATTGAAAATGTAAGTACTGACAAGATCTCTCGACTTTCTAGCCTGTGCGTTAGCAGTTAGCACAACTCTATTTGAAGGTTACTTGAGAGAAACATTGTCTAAAGATATATTTTCCATAGCTTAATGTCCGTAGGACCTTTTGTAACAAATGACTTTAGACCTTTTAGACTGTTTACGGGCGCTAGGTAAGGGGATGAAAAAGTGATCTTTTGGGCAACGGGCCATACCCCATACGTAAGTTAACAAAAGGTGATGTAGGGCTACGAACTATAATAGTAAGTTGTGCAAGTATTTGTACAGTGCAAAATTACAATTTATAACGCATCGCTGGGTTAACCTCTAAGAATAGTTTTGTAAGTTAGCGTACTGGTGGGTTCATGGATCAAAGTTCGCACCAGCCCTACCAGGTATAATAATGGAATAGGAGCAGCTATCTACGGATATAGCATGGGTAATGAACCTTGATTCTGCTTGCTGCGAATTATGTAAAAACATAACATCCTACAAGAAGGCACTGTTTTATCCTTAAAGATTAACTGGCACTACGTTATCTACTATGCAATGTAACTATTATGCTATTATTCAAGTTATTGTGGAAACCCATTCTTTTTTTGTACAATGGAAAATGCTGCAATATCAATTAAGTAAATTTACTATTCCATAGACAAATATCAATTATTATTCATACGTACTGTTTTTGATATTTTCACTAGTGAGATTTATATTTATCCTAACTATCAGAAAAATGTGGCATAAAAGAGCGATCAGTAAGGACTTAAACACTGTGATTCTTCATTGATTCCAGAACAATGTGATTAGGTATTTTTTAAAACCATGTCATCAAATACTGTGATGTTATGCTTTCACATATTTGAATAAATTGTTTAAAAGTATTTATAATCCTACAAATATAATATGTATAAACATTCACTACTATACAATCAGCATATTACTCTAAGTGTACATAACTGAATTGGAAATTGGCATCCAACATTACTTAACTTGCAGAAAATAATACATTGAGCGCTTGAGGTCATCCATTTTGTATAGTGATTAATCAAGTGGTAAATTTAAATAACTATATAAGTTTGCAGTCTGAAGCTTAAAAGATTAGTACAAGCATAAATAACGGTGTTGCAATTATACTCCATTTCCATTAAATGCCTTTTGTAGATATGTACGGGTGACACCCGCATAGCAACTCATGTAACCCAGAGTTAAATCCAGTTGCTCCATATAAAATTACGCGAAATCACACATATTCAACAGAACTAATACAGCACATGACCAAGAACTAGATCTTATTGGTGATATGGTAGCAAATTTCTTATAAGCACAGCATTACAACCTATTAAGGAACCTTTGTTTCATTTAGCAATATGCATTCATATAATGTCTACAAAGTTGAAGTTTTCAAGGTGGAACATTTTTGGGGAATCATGCTACATTTTGAAACACATATACTTTAGCGAACCTTGGGTAAGTTAATTAGAACAAGGCCATGAGCCAGCTTATGTTAGCTGACACACTAGCTGCGACACCCATGGGCCAGTAGAACTCATGGGTACAATCATATTTATCCCATTCTGCAGGATTATTCCCTCCACCAGCTTTTTTTTTTGGCACGCCTGTACGTGCAACGTTGACATGTGACATAGTGCTTTATTTTTGCGTTTATAGGGACCAATGGGAGAAAGGAACCCGGGGCTCTTCCCAGAATACCCCGGGCAGGTGAGTAGAAACGTAAGCTGCACACCATTCCTCTAATCCTTTATAGCCGTAGTTATTAAACCATTTTTAACATATCTTTTGCCCCTGCTCGTTCCTTGTGCAGTTACTAAACCATAGCAATAGTACCACCGTAGCGCAGCAGAAGCCTGCAGGCCAGCCCGATGAGCAGCAACAGGTATACATTGCTTTGCTTCAAAGTCATTTTCAGCCATGTGCGTGCATGTGTATCTATTGCTGCAATACAATATCTAATGATATGAACCATGCATCATTTAAAGTTACATCTTTTGCATTTACCAATTACATGCTGGAGATTTTAATAAATGTGTGTCCTGATGCACTTGGTAGGGAGTCAATGAGGAGAGCAAGAAGGACCTTAGGAGCCGAGGGTTGTGCCTCGTCCCAGTATCATGTACGTCTCACTTCGGAGGGGATAACGCCGCTGACTACTGGGCCCCGGCGCCTCTTGGAGGGATCCTCCGGTAGAGGGTTCACCACTTGTTGATGCACATATGGCCGGCCAGGCTAGATGGCGAGCAGTGTTCCTGCTAGTATATGTTTATTATGAGGCTATAGGTAGAGCTCCATAATTAAGAAACACAAGGACACATTGGGGCTGGCGAACATAACATCAGGAGCAGTCATCCTGGTAACGAAGAAGCTACCCGTAAGCAGGCTGATTGCTCTTGATGCTATGCGAGTAGTGTAGCCTTGTGGGTGGGGTCCTAAGCTTCAGCAAGAATGAGATCCATTGAGTTCTTCTCTGTTCCGTTGCAAATTTATGGCTTTAATCGTCATGTGTATGTATAATCTAGCAAAAGTTAGTGAACTTCCATACATTATATTGCATGCTCGTAGCTTCAGTGGCGCCGTTTTTCTTCATACAGCTGGTGTATTTAGGAAAGTTCATATCACATATGTATATGAGATATTGAATTTGTACCAATTAACTGAGTTGAGTCAGCAATATTGATGGTATTGCTTAGACGTTCCTGTAAATCCAGTTTGACGTCATGTGATCTAAGATAAAATTATCTATGTTTCCAACAAACAATTTGTCCAGCGTTATATCAAGAAAAAGGGAAAACAAAGAAGAAAGAATTAAATCAAGCAGTCAAGATAGGAGGACTTGGCTACAACAATGAGGAAACGAGTTCTACACGAGCAATCCCACTGCAATATTACAATCATAAGTGGAGGTTGCTTTCACATCCGTATATATCAAAAAGAGTAGGAATAGACAAGATATACAAGATCCCACAAAACTAATCCTTGTAAAAGTCACTTCTGGATGATGCCCAAATAAAGCTGACACCAATGTTTGTTAGAATAGTCATGTATATTGCCCTAGTTGATAGTTTATATGTTCTGACATTATAAGACCTACATTGTTAGACCGTAAACCTATGTAGAAAGAAACAAATCCTCTACTTCTATGCGTCACCTTTTTCAGCGCATTGCAAAAGAGATTAAAGTTTAATATGCTTGATATACCAATAATAAGATATCTTTAAGTGGATTAAGATCCATCCATACCCATACAAATATTGGAAGGAAGTTAAAACTTATATGATTTAACAAATATGATCCGCATATATTTGAGATACTAATAATAAGATTAAGATTATCATTAAAATTGGATTGAAACCCAAGGAAGTTCCATACTTATGTTGTGGAAAAACTGTCAAAATATAAAGCAAAATATGTTCTCAGACCATGATATGATCAAAGTATGTCCTCAAAGAAAACACAAAGGCCATATCAACTTGGCAAAAAAAAAAGGCAAAAAAGTTGGTTCACGTACATTTTTTTAGATAAAGGTACACAGTTCCCGCCTCTACACCCGAAGGTATACACAACGTAAGTTTTGCAAAGCAAGCACTTAGGCTGTTCAACACAAGAGTACTTAGGGTCCCTTTGGTTGGGCTTTTGGCTGTGGCTTTTTCCTTCTAAAAGCTAAAAGCCAACCAAAGGGCCTACTTTCTAAAACAGCCGTGAAGAAAAGCAGCTGCTTTTTCTAGTACAAATGTGAAAGCACCTCCCCACTACTTTTCCGGCTGTGAACTCCTCAAAATGATGAAAATTATCCACCATGCCACCGATTACACACATTCCAGTTCATTTTCTTTTCTTCCTCCTTCTCTCGTACCGTGGCCAGCTAGCGCTCCTCTTCTTTTTCTTTCCCGGATGACTGCTAGGGTTAGGTCCTGTGGCGGCAGCACAAGGCGCCGAGGCGGTAGGCCCGGGCGTTCGGTTTTACCCGAACTTTCGGTTCGGTTAGTTCGGTTCTTTGAAATTTCGGTTTTCTAAAATCAATACCTGAACTAGTGATGGTTTTTTAGGTATCCGAAAAGTTTGGGTATCTAAATTTCGGTTTGATTTTCGGTTATGACCAAACTACCCATACTTTTTGATCACCTCATAATAAAACTCGTATAAATATCAAACCATCACAAATATACTATTAATTAAGTATAAAATATCATAGTATAGTGATAAACTCTCTAAATTACAACTCAAAAGTTGACTAGAAAATTATAAATGAATTTAAATGGTATAAAACTTCTGAATGAGCTATGTGTTTAATAACTTCGGTTATTTTGGGTAGTTTGGGTACCTCGCACTAAGATCCGAAGTTTAAATTAAAAGTTTGGTTAATTAGATTCCCTACCTGATCTACTACCCGATACCCGAATTTCGGTTATTTCGGTCTCAGTTTTGGTTTTTTCAGTTTTTATCTTTGGGTATCTATTTTTATACCTGAAGTTTAAATTAAAAGTTTGGTTAATTAGATTCCCTACCTGATCTACTACCCGATACCCAGAATTTCGGTTATTTCGGTCTCAGTTTTGGTTTTTTCAGTTTTTATCTTTGGGTATCTATTTTTATGCCCACCCCTAGCAGGCAGGCACAAGGCAGCACACGTGGGGCTCGCAGTGCGTAGACTCCAGGGCGCACGGGACTCAGGGCGCGTGGATCTCGTGGGAGTCGCGGTACTAGGCATCGCGGTTGCGCAACCACAGACGAGGCGCGCCTCACGCGCGGGACCAGTGCTACGGGACACCAGCACGTCTCCAGATTTGGCTCCTAAGGTATCTGTTGTACTGTGCTCTCCTATTATTCTGTTGAGATAGATGTATACCATGTGATATGGTTTGGTAGTTCAATTGATGAAGTAAACTTTCGAGTTAAATTTTGTTTTTGCACTGATTCGAAGCATGTTGGATAAAGCAGTTTTGAGTGACGCCAATCTCATTTCATTAACATATGCAAAGGAGAGATAGATTCTGATAATAGACCAAATGGGCAATTTACTAGTACAGACCGGAAGAATTTGAGAACCGAATATGAAGAAAAGACTAACCTCAAGCAATCAAATAAAAAATTGAAGAACAAATTAGACAACATGAAAAAGGAATATGTATGGTTTATGGAGTTCAAGAATTGCGCCACTGGACTTGGATGGGATGAGGCAAAGCAAAATGTTAACTGCTCAAAAGAATGTTGGGATGAACATCTAGCTTTAAGAACTAATTTCTTATTAATAATTATTTATTTTGAATGTTTTTCATGTATGGACATACTTGCTAATGTTTGTCTTATTTAATTTCAAAGATGTAACAATCCCGAGAAAGGAATCAAATGCAACCATTTGAGGTTCAAGAAGCAAGGCCCGAAACACCTTAATGATCTTCACATTTTGTTTGACAAGGCACATGTTACCGGGTTGATTGCATCTTGTCCCGGAAATATTACCTCAAGTGAATCAAGTAACGAGGAAGATACTGATGGTGATGGTGATGATGTGAAGTTGGCTGCTCTAAAAGTAAACAAAACAAGGAAACAAGAAACACAAGAGTGAGAAGAGCTCTAGTGCTACTGAGGACAAGAATGAGAAGAATCCATTCTTTCGGCTGTACAAGAACACATGTATGAAGATAGAATCTGCAGCGGAGAAGATGTCCACAAGTGCAACATCAGCTCCTCCCACGCTACTCAAGGAGGCCATGCAAATGGTGAAAGATTGTGGAGTTCAAGAAAAGACTACTCTTATGCACACAACCACATTCTTGATAGTTAAACATGAATTTAGGGAGGTTTTTAGCTTCCTGGAAACAAATGAAGGCATGTTTGATTTGCTGCAGACTGAGCATGAAAAGGAGCAGTTGAAGTGTCATTAGATTATTTTCCCTTCTTTCTAGTTGATGGTGTTGTAAAACAATAATTTGCTTCATGTATGTGTGAAACATTTGCTTGTGGTGTTTGAAGACAATAATTTTCTTCATGTATGTGTGAACCATTTGATTGATAAATGTGTGAACCACTTGCTTGTGTCCAATCTTTTTGGCATTTGTCTTGATTTTAATACTACCATGTTCATACACAATTTTTTGGTTGATATTAATTCTGTACTATCTTGTGTAGATGGATGCCAACATGGAAGAACTACGGAAGCTAGCAGAACTAGCACAACGTGCTGCCCTGCTTGGTGAGATGGACAACCAATACACTGCGAAATATTTGAACAAAGGAGAATATAGAGAAAATGGTGAAACTGGGATTCAATGGGTTATGAATTGCTTCAAGTATCCAAGGTACTTCTATAAGATGTTTCAGATGAGTCCTAATGTATTCATGTAACTTCATGACTTGCTAGTTTCCGACTACGGGCTCACATCAAGTAACAATGTGTCATCAATTGAATCATTGATATGTTCTTGTGGATTGTTGGAGGACCCCAATCATTTTCTCGAGTTGAGAATCGATGTACACTGTCACTTTGTACCGTTCACACCAAGTTTTATGACGTACTAAAGTGTTTGCGCAAGTTAGGAAAGGAAAATATTAAACCAAGGGACCCTTTATCTAGTGTGCATGATAGGGTAAAAGAGGACCATTTCTGGCCATATTTCAAAGATGCTATTGGAGCTATAAATGGTTCGTTCCTGTTGAAGCTCCTGAGGATGAGGTGGTGAACCACACTTGCAGGCATAGAAATACGACTCAAAATGTGCTAGCCATTTGTGACTTTGATACGAGGTTCACCTTTGTGGTTGCTGCTTGGCCGGGTTCTGCACATGACACAAGGATCCTGAATCATGCATTAGCAAATTTTCCCTCTTTTCCTCTCGCCTCCTAAAGTACTTATGAATCACATGCAATTCCTGTGACACCCCGTGTCACGATTAAGGTTAAGTACGTAATTACTACCCTAATCACATCACTAATCAAGCACTAATGATAATCACCCAAGGGAACAGAAGAAAAATAAAAAAGAAATAAAGAAAAACCTAACTAGAACCCTAACCCTAACCAACCCCTAAAGGAAGTGCAAAAATTATAAAGACACCACCCCTAGATTTTTGCACCACTGGATTGCTCAAGTAAAAAGAAGAATTTACAATATTTTTACCAAATTTTTGAACAAGGTTTTGAATGCCCAAAAATTCAAATTCAAATCTGAAACATCTCTGTTTGTGAATTTTGTATGAATTTTTGGAAACACTTTTGGAACTTCAAACTTTAAGATGAAAATTAAAGCATTTCGTGCTGAAGCTCTACATATTTTTACTTTTGATTTTGGAGTAACAGAAATACGAATTTTAGTCAAAATACCGAACCACAGATTGAAATTCGAATTTGGACCTCCGGACACTCGTTGACCACCGGACAATGGCGGCCCGACCGCCGGTCCGGCGAGCCGCAGGCCGCGCACGCGCCCCGCTCTGCCCTGTCAAGTCGCCGCGTGCCCCCCCTGCAAGCTCCCAACCAACTCGTACCCGCCGTCCAACCCCGGCCGGCCGGCATTGAAGCCTCCTCCGCTCCGGCCGCCGCCTCACCGTCCGGCCGCTCCCCTCAAATACGCCACGGAGGCCAAGCCCCGCTCCCCCCATCCGCCTCAATCATTGCCCAGCTCGTTGCCCTCCTCACCGCACCACCGCCTAGCTCTCTCCCTCACCGCAGCTCGCGCCGGAAAAGGAATTGCCGCCGCCGCCGCCATGGCCGCTCCGTGCTCCCCCGCGTCGCACGCCGCCTGGGTGGGCCACTTCTTCTCCCTTTTTTCGCCATTGCGTGCGCGAGCTCGTGCCCCAGCTTCCCCCCGACGCGCTTCACTCCGTCGCCCCAGGTCGTCGGGATTTTGGAGAAGGCCGCCGCCGGCAGCGCACCGCCCCGCCACCCCTCCGTCGAGCCGCCTCCACGGCTAGCCTCCACGCCGTCCGAGCCCGCGCCGCTGCTCCCCATCGCGAGGTGAAGCTCCCCGGCCTTACCCCGCCCTCTCTCTCCCCCTGCCCTGGATGCGCGCCCCCACCGGAGCTCCTGCGGCGCCGCCGCCGTCGCCGGCGGCCTCCGGCCACCGCCAAGCCTCGCGGACCCCACCATGTGGTTCGCCACCTCGCGCACATCATTTTCGCCAAGTTTCGGAGCACGCGCTGCGCTAGAACGCCGCCGCGTCGGATCTCGTCGGCGCCGGCCGCCGCTCGCCGGAGCGCGCGCCGCCCCTCTCGTTTAAAATTGTTCGGTGGCAAATCCGTAGATACACCCGAATTTCATTCAAGTTTGAAAAATCCATATCTCGCGTTTGAAATGTCCAAAAATTACAAACTAAAATGTTTTGGAAACTAGGAGACGTGTACTTTCATAAAAGTAACATGAACTCAGCAGATATGGTCATTTTCACATTTTTACAAAAATGACAAAAGTCAACCCCTGAAAACTTAACTAAGCCATAACTTTAAAAATATAAATCCAAATTAAATGCCACTTTTCCAAAATCTTCACCCAGACACATGTGTAATTAGTTTATGTTACTGAAAATTATGTTCATGCATGATTATGTAATTTTCACTGTTCACCATGTCCCCTAGCACCTCATGGCAGGTTTAGTCAAAGGGTTTCATATATTTCGTGTATGTATGAATTTTGAGATCAAATTCCTATCTTAAAAGGAAACCATCATCGCATGTGATGTTAACACACATAAACCTAGGTTCCTTCGTTTGTATTATTAGAAGCTTGTTAAAATGTTAGTGCTGGACCTACAATAACCACAGCACTCATGTCTATGAAATCAAGTCATTACCCATGTATTGGTATGACTATGCTTGTTCATGTAATTTGACTTCCGTAAAAGAAAACAAGAGGCATGCTCATGATTGCTAGGATTTGAGCAACCAAAACCTTTTGGTTAACATATTCGAAAAACATTCTTACACAAACAGCACCCATGCATTACTCTCATCATTGACCTTGTATTCATGTGACTTATACATTGCATTTCATTCCTTAGGTGACGACGCCGAATTGATCCCGCCGGAAGAAGCTATTGCCACGCTCAACGCTTGTGAGGCTAGTGCTAACTTCGATCACTCTCAAGGCAAGCCCCGGTGCATTCCTATTATTTTGAAATGTCTTCTTTTTAATCACTATATTAAGGATGATGAATGTGCATTTAAGTTCTAGGAATTGCTTGGAAATCCACGTGCATAAATCCCTATATGTCCTATGTAGAGTATGTGTCATACCTCCGATAGAAATGCTATGCTCGGTTTATGGAGTCAACGATAGAATGGGGAATCTCACCTATGGTTTATGATTAAACTTGAACATGATGGATTTGGTTAAAAATTGAGAACACCCCATTGTGGCTCCGCGAACAAGTTTGAGTTGTGTACCACTTGCATACCTCTCTTATGGGGATTAGTAAACCTATGTAGCTTACAAGTTGTAAAGTGAGCCGGATATCTCACCGACCCGCAGGTGATGTGTTTGGCACGGTGGTTGCACGGGTTGAGGACCGTTGGAGAGTACATGGGTTAAGCCTTGGGCGTGTTGTTGAACGGTCGCAAGGTGGACGTGTACTCGGGGTCGGTGGCCCCGTGTTTTACTTTATGATGAACTCGCGAACGGTGGCGATACGTGTTCTTAAATGATGCGTATGTCGTGCATTTGGGTTCTTTCCTGCAGGATTAATAATTCGATAATTATCGCCGTTTCCTCTCGGTTAATGAGTACCACTTGATTCGAGCAGTTCGCAATGTGTAGTAATGGAAAGAGATTGAATAGCTTGCTGTTTTATATTGATATTAAATTGTATTGCAAACTCTTGTCTTGCTAGTATGCTCACTAAAGTTTCTTTTATGCAACAACCCTATTAATTTGGCTAAGTAATAAATTTGCCAACCTAATTAGCATAGGTGCTATTTATGCAAAAGGCCAAGTTAAAACCGGTCAAGCCCCATGCATCTAGGAGTCGGTCTTAGATGGCCAATTTGACGGGTAAGACTTGCGGAGTATGTTAGATACTCAGGCTTTGCCACTACATGTTGATTTACAGGTTTTCCGCAAGCCGGGTTTTGTGATTGTTGTGGTAAGGTGGTTTGGGATGGAGAAGAGCCCAAAGAGTGGACCATTGAATGGGTCCCTAGCTCTCCGACCCATGATGAGTGAGCCATGGCCTAGGCCGGCATGGTTCATTTAAGTTATCTATGTATCGTCGAGTTATGTATTTCGCTTCCGCACTTTAAATTTGAACAAAGATCATGGTTATGTAAGACTTAATTTCGAACCTAATGTATCTTTTATTCGAACTCTATGTTGTAATCAAGACTTAGTTATGTAAACTTGTAATCCGTGGATGTTTGTTAATGTGATGCTATGTATGGTTGCTTCGTCAATCATCTCCCAAGGCGATCCGTACCACACTTAACTATCTTTCGGGATAGGGGTGTGACACGTGGTATCGAGCCGACTTGGGATTTGCGTCACGTTAACACTCATTCTAAAAATCTTAAAACCCGTTTTTGAGTCACGGTGAGGTACGAGTCTAGATAGAAAGGCCAATATAAGGACTATATAGAATGGTGGCAAAACTAACCCCGTGTTATGATTGTTGAAATATTTTGCAACTACGGCTTGAGCAAAGGTATGTGATTGAGTGTTGTCAATTTTCGCATGATATTATTGGTGTGACTCGAATACACTCTTATTCGAGAGCTCTCCATGTGAGGCGAGGTGACATGGATTTATTTTTGGCTTGTTTCTTTTGAATTTGATGTAATGTTTCTGGAATCCATCTCTTGCAGGTACATAACAACGCTTTAGTTCGTATAGTATCGTGTGAGAGGTGTGTGTGCCACCGATGCGCTTGTCCGATACTCGTATCGGCGGGCGCGGTCTTTTAATTTTGTGAGGACGTACGGAACGACATATTGAGCATCCATCATCTTTGCATATCATGTCATCATGTCAAACATATGCATGTAAACTTATCTAAATGAAACCATCATGAAAAATGGGACACATAGCTTCATTCTCACAAAAGTTTGAAAACCAGAAACAAAAAACGTGGCAGATTTCTTAACTTCCATGAAAATGAGCATAACTTTCAAGTTACTTATCCAAATAAGGCAAATAAGGACTTTCTGGAAAGCTTGTATTATGCACTACAACAATCTTCTAGTCTCAGGTCTTGCAAAAATCTGGCAACGTAGCTAGAATTGCCCATTACAGAGAGCTGTTCTGGAATTCCAGAATGTGCTCCGGTTCTGTCCCTGTCGTAGATCGTGCATAACTTTCAAACGACAAGTCGGATTGAGCTGTTCTAGGATGCGTTGGAAAGCTTAAGAAATTGTCTAAAACTTTCGTAACAAAATAAAAGTTTGATTCAGCCCAGAAACAGGGGTAATTATCGAGTTTCTGTAGCGTGTCAATTCTGACCAAGAATCGGGAACCGTGTTAGGATTGTGCGAAAAGTTTTGTTGCATTCTTTTGCTAAGTTGGTGCCATTCCATCATTCATGCTCTACTTATTTAGCATGTTTTGTTGTTGGATATTGAGTTTTGACTTGTGTTTCAAAATTCTCCGACAGATGGCCCCCGGCAAGCTCATGTTGGACCGTGAGAACCTCGCGAGGCGGGTGCTCGAGTTGGAGCAGGAGCGTGCTGCCCTGCAGGCCACCCTCACCACCCGCGACGCCGAGCTTACCACCCGCGACGCCGAGCTTGCTGCCCGCACCGCCGAGCTAGCCGAGCGCACTACCGAGGTGGACACCCTCCGTACGCAGCTCGAGTATAGCGAGACGGAGCGTTGGAACTTCTTCGAGCAGCTCCACGACGCCCACCTTGCCCTTGAGGGCGATGGAGCCGCCGCTCTGCAGGCCACGCTCGATGAGCGTGATGCCCAGCTCACCGCCGCGAATGAGGAGAACTACGTCCTCTCCGGCCACATGGATACCCTTCTCGAGGAGAAGGATGAGTTGGAGGTTACTCTCCTGGAGACTCAGGGCGTTAGGGATGCTTTGGAGGGAGACCTCCAGAACGCCCAGGCGACCATAGCGCATAACAACGCTACCATTGAGCATCTCCAAGCCGCCAACAACGCCCTGCACGCCATCCTTAATGGCGGACCTCCCGAGCCACTTGAGATCATCCCACCCGAGGAGGATGTGGAGATGAGTGATGGCGAGGATGCTTCCGACGTCGAGGACGGAGCACCACCCTCTCGCCATGAGGGATGACGCCGACTACTACGGCGATGACGACGAGTAGTTGTCACGACCGGTGGTCGTAGCTCTATGTGTGTAGGATTTGTAATCTCGTGAGGCATAAGGCCCAAAGTAGAGCAGCTATCCCAACACAAATTTGGTTCTTAAGCTTTGTCGTGTATCCACTAATCTAAGAGCCAAACAAGTTAGAAAGAGAGGATCCAGTTGAACGCCAAAAGTGATGAAAATGGTATTGGAAAAAGAACGAGCAAAGTGACAATCAAAGAAACCACGTTGTATAGTCTCTAGTGAACTACAAAAGCAACGGTTTAAGGAGCCATTCCAATTTCTTTTAGTGAGATTGCCCTTTCGAGGGTAACCTTTTTGATTAAGTACCAAATAAACATCTTAATCTTTAAAGGTATCTTGATCTTAAAAACTGGACTCTAAGTGGCACTACTTCAATTTGGATTATTGCTTTGTACATGGATTTCACATAGAACAAACCATTGGCATGCAAATCCCAAAAAAGATGTCTTTTTCCACGAGTAATAGGAACATTCATCACTTTAGTCACAAGATTATGCCAAGCTTGGAGATTTTCACCTATTAGTGTTTTTCTAAAGGATAATTGAGAAGTATAGAGCTCATGACACTTGGCACTCGTGGCCTCTTTTCTCCTTACTATATTAAAAATGTTGGGAAAAGAGATTTTTAGGGGTTTGTCTAGTCCTATCCACTTATCCTTTGAAATCCTAATATCGGTGCTAGTATTAATTTGGATGTGGCCACATTGTAGGAATTGATCCTTAACTTTCATCAAACCGACCCAAAAATGGGTATCACTAGGTTTGTTTTTGACTTGGGTTAATGTTTTAGTTAACAAGTTCCTTCCTCATTTATTAGTTTAAAAATCCATTTACTAAGTAGGCAAGTGTTTTGAATTTCCAGATTTTGGATTCCCAAGCCACCAAAATCTTCCGGCCTACACACTACACTCCATCTAGTGAGTCTATACTTCTTTTTATGTTCATCACATTATGTAGCACCCCGAAATTTCAAATCCTGGGTTGTGCATAAGTTTTACTAAGTTTTAAAACTTTTTGAAGTATATTTGAATATTATCTAAAGGTAAATATTATAATGTTTTTTCCTTTCTTCTTTGAGAGAAAGAGTTATTTGAAAACTTAACCAATTAATATAAGTTATTTTATCTATAAAGATTGTTTGATGAATTTTTACGAATATACCTATGATTTGTTTTGGTTATGTAAATAATTTATTGAAGAATATATATAAGGTATTTCACTTCGTAACCAAAAGAAGTGTGCTATCATTTTATGTAAGACGAAGGAGTGCATTATCATTTTATGTGAGTAAACGAGTTATTTTCTAAAATAGATTAATTAATTTAGGGTTTTTAATAACAATTAACTTTGGCTAAAGTATTTTAATTCTCCAAAGATTTTTTTAATTCAACAAAGAAAAAGAGTTCAATTACCTTCAATTAATTTGACTTGAAAACCAACTAATTTAATACAACTTTTAACTGATTTAAACTAAATATAAATTAGATTATCTAATTATATATTGGTTGAATGCATTCATGTTGAAATCTTCATTAGGTTTTTATGGTGCAAACTTATGTTTAAAAATTCATGTAGAAATTCGTTTGATTTAGCAAGTTTAAGTAAGTAGAAAATAGACTAGGAAAAGGTAATATAAACGAAACCCCTTCTTAGCCTCTTGGGCCGAATTCCCCATGGCCCAGCCTCCCTTTCCCCATTCCTCTTGGCCTGCCCATAGCAACCCAAAGCCCCGAGCGCCAGCCCAATCCCAAGCCCTGGCCCAACCCGAGCCCGCGACCTAACCTAACCCTAGTCGCGTCATACGCCGCTGCCACCGCCTTGGCTTGCAAGGCGGCTAGCCTCATGCCCCGCGCTCGTGACACCCCTCTCGGGGAGGGGTACTGTGCATCCTATACCAATCCCTAGATCAGTACCAAATCAAGTTGATCGGAGGGGTCGCCGGCTAGAGGGGTGATCGGAACATTGGACGCGATGGCGAGGGTGGCGGAGCAACGCTTCGGCGATGGAGCTCATCCTTCCGGATGCACCAAATCAAGGGTTTCTAGGTCTCGAGAGGATCACCTCCGCACGGTGAATCTCGGCGTAGGGTTAGTCGGGACGGAGGAGCCCCGGAAGGTACTGCTCGTCGAGAGGGGCGTCGGTTCCGGCGGACGCGGCAAGGAGAAGTTCGATTCCGGCGCTGTTTCGGCAAAACCAAAAGCTGAGCGCAGTCAGGAGCATGCACTCGGGTTGTTGTGCTCCCTCCGAGAGCAATGGGCGAGCATGAGCTCACCCGGGAGAGAAGAATCGGTAGTGCGGCGTAGAAATAGGGGAACACCAACAATCTGTGGTTTTGTCGGGGAAGGAAGGCCGTGGAGCGACTCTAGAGCTGCACAGTACCGGGAATCAACGGAGGGCTCAACTACGTTAAATGCACGCGAAACAACGATGCATGATGCATGCGGAGTTTTCTGTGGTGTGAGGACAGTGGGTGTCGGCCGGCATGGGCGCAAACGCCGACGAGAGGCTGCCGGCTGTAGTGGCACTGCTCATCCGAAGTTCCAGCAAATTACCGAATTGTCACTGCCTACCCCCTCTGTCCTAGCTCGAAATCAGTAGTTCTGCTCTGAATTTTCAGATGCCAATTTTTTTACACACTCAGTACATTATGCTTAGCAACTTTTTTTATTAGAAAACGTTGAGATTTTGCTTGAAACAATCCTTAAAATTCAGAGATTTATTCCGGGTATTTGTGCAATGATAAAAATTCAGCCAAAATGTTCCACAATCTTATTTTGATATGGTCTACAAGAATCTACAAAAAGATTGGTACACTTTCATGGAAGAACATTGAGTTTTTAACATGCTAGGTTTAAACCTAATTTGCAAATTTAAATTCCCAAACCCTAGCTCGTTATTTCATTTGCTTGCTCACTTAATTAGGTTTTTAATCTTGAAATTAAGGTAGTGGCACTGTTCACATGATACTTTGTGACACGGGATGTCACAAGGCGCCCCTTAAAGAAATCTATTCCTGAGATTACAATCAGTAAATACGGAATTGAGGGGGTACGCAAACGTTACCTCCGTGACATCCCATGTCACGAATCCGAGTAATGTCAGTATCACGAAGTAACTAATCTCGATATAATCCCTAATTAAGCACCCATTTAATTGCACACTCTAATTACTTATTTAACCAAACCAGGAAAAATAAGAAAAATAACAATTAAGGGGGGGGGCAAAACCCTAGCTCTCAAAAATTCAACTTTCCACAACAGTACCATGCCCATGTTTTTGCACCAAGTTGTTGTCCATGCAAAACCATGAATTTAGAACATTTTTGCCAAATTTTTAAACAAAGTTTGAAAAGCTTAAAAACTCAAATTTAAATTTCGAGACAAGTACTATTTCTCGATTTTTTATAAAATTCTGCAGGCATACTATTGTTCATATGGCTCATTAGCTCCTTATGGTCAGAAAAGTAGTATACTTTCATAGTCATATACTCGTGGTTATCGTTTTAATTACTTTTCCTAATGGCATGAGTAGTTGGCATCACATGTGATAATAAAAGTGCGTCCTTATGTCCTAATCTTAAATATACTCACATATGCTTTGCTTATTGATCTAAACCTGTAACTAAGTGGTGTTATGCACAGCATACATGATGGCTTACCGTGACCATTACGATTGCCTATGTTATTGCTCATGGTCGTTAAGTTATTAGCCAAAAAGGGTGGAAATTCATGTATGAATAAAAAAGTTACTACCACCATGAGCAAACTTCATTCATTTATGCATATAATCTAAGTAAAATCAGCACACTTGCATACACCACATGCATTGCTTTTCTATTCTTGTAACTTATGCATTGCATTTCATTCCATAGGCAACGATGTCGAAGTGATCCTCCCGGAAGAAGCCGTTGCCGACCTCAACGCTTGCGAAGCTAACACTAACTTTGACCACTCTCAAGGCAAGCCCCGGTGCATTTCTATTAATTTCAAAGTCTTTCTTTTATCACTATATTAAGGATGTTGATTGTGTATTATGTTTTAGGAATTGAATGGAAACCCCTCTTGCATATTACCCTATATGTCCCATGTAGCGTTGTGAGTCAACCTATTGTTAGCAATGCTATGCTTAGGCCTTGGAAATCATCGAATAGGGCTGGACACCATTAATACTTATGTTACACTCAAATGTGGAAAAATTGGTAAAAATGAGAACCTCCCATTGTGTCTCCACGATCAAGTCCGAGTTGTGTACCAAGTGCATACCTTTCTTATGGGAACCGATAAACCTACGTAGCTTGTAAGTTATGAAGTGGGTCGGATACCATATCGATCCAGAGGTGATGTGCATGGCACGGTGGTTGCACGGGTACGAGGACCGTTGGAGAGTACACGGGTTAAGCCTTGGGCACATTGTTGGACGGTGTCGCAAGGGGGACGTGTACTCCCGGTCGGTAGCCCCGCGCCTAACTTTCCGATGAACTCGCGAACGGTGGCCATACATGTTCTTAAATGATTTATAATTCGATTATTATCGTTGTTTCCTCTCGGTTGATGAGTACCACTTGTTTCGGGCAGATTACAATGTTTAGTAAAAGGATGAAAATGTTGATGACTTGCTGTTTTCATTGATCAATTATATGTATTGCAACTCTTGTATGTTTAGATATGCTCACCAAAGTTACGTTTATGCAAGAACCCTATTAATGTGGAAAATTATAAAAATGCAAACATATGTAAGTAGGTGCTGTTTTTATGCAAATATCAAGTGAGCCCGGTCAACCCCCATGCATCTAGGTGTCGGTCTTAGATGGCCAATTTGACGGGTAAGACTTGCGGAATATGCTAGATACTCAGCCTTTGCCACTACATGTGTATTTCGGGTTTCCCGCAAGCTGGGTTTTGTGATTGTTGTGGTAAGGTTGTGTGGGATGGAGAAGAGCCTAAACAGTGGACCATTGAATGGGTTCCTAGCTCTCCGACCAATGATGAGTGAGCCATGGCCTAGGCTGGCATGGTTAACTTAAGTTATCTATGTATCATCGTGTTATGTAATCGCTTCTGCACTTTATTTCGAACAAACATGATGGTTATGTAACTTAATTTGCGAACCTAATGTATCTTTTATTGGAACCCAAGTTGTAATTCAAGACTTAAATGTAATGACTTTGCAATCTGTGTATGTTTTGTAAGTGTGATGCTATGACGGGTTAATTCGTTAACCCTCTCCCGAGGCGATCCGTACCGCACTAATCTATTCTCCGGAATAGGGGTGTGACAACCTCAATTGCGAAGCTAGAAATTCGGGAAAGTTTTTCATAAATTCTTCTTGTTCCCAAGTGGCTTCATCCTCGGTGTGGTTACTCCATTGCACTTTATAGAAGGTGATTGTCCGATTTCGAGTAACTCGATCCTTTTGGTCAAGAATCCGAACGGGAAGTTCGTGGTATGAAAGGTCTTCTTGCAATTGTTCGGTATCGGTGATGACAACATCGATAAGTGGTTTCAAGCACTTCTTTAGTTGAGATAGGTGAAAGACATTGTGCACACGGGATAAGCTTTCCGGTAATTGCAATTGGTAAGCGACCGAACTGCAGTTCTCCACAATAGGATAGGGTCCAATATATCGGGGAGCTAATTTGCCTTTTATCCCTAAATGTGACACACCTTTTTTCGGAGAAACCCAAAAGTAGAAATGATCATTTATTTCGAATTCCAGTGGACGTCTTCTTACTAGCATAGCTTATTTGGCGAGATTGAGCGGCCTTCATATTGGCTTGAATTTCCCACACCTTTTCCTCGGCTTGCTCCATAAGATCGGGACCAAAAATAGTCCTTTCTCCCGACTCGGACCAATTTAAAGGCGTACGAAAAAATGACTATACAATGCTTCAAAGGGTGTTACTCCAGAACTTTCTTGATAAGAATTATTGTTGGAAAATCCTAATTTCCTTTTTGGGTTCAAGCACATGCTCTCAACATATCCTCCAAGTATTGAATCAACGTTTCCGATTCTCCGCCGGTTTGTGGGTGATATGCAGAGCTTCGGATTAAAGTGGTACCAAGAGTAGCATGCAAATGTTCCCAAAATCGAGAGGCAAATTGTGGCCCTTGGTCGGAAATAAGTCTTTGGCACACCGTGCAAACATAGCACAAGAGCAATATACAATTCAGCATATTTCTTCGCGCTATAGGTTGTATGGACCGGAATGAAGTGTGCTGATTTTGTCAATCGATCAACAATAACCCATATCGAATCATGCTTCATGGATGTGAGGGGTAATCCGACAACGAAATCCATAGCTATGTCCTCCCATTTCCAAGTGGGGATTTTCAAAGGATGTAATTGTCGAGTCTTAAACTCGGCACTAGAACTACCCTGTCCCTTACGAGCGTGGAATTCGATGGTGCAACACACGGAACACACAAGAACACGCGATTTTAGACAGGTTCAGTGCCTCTCGATGGAGAGTAATACCATACGTCCTGTGTGTTATGTATTGCCTTTAGCAGATTGCTAATTGCCGGATCTCGAGAGAGTTTTGGGGGTCCCTGCTCCGCCTTATATATTTGGGGGAGCTAGGGTTACATGCGAAGTCCTAGTCGATTACACGGATTACATATACGGAAACTCTATCTCTAGCTTTCCTTATTAATTCAGAGTCCTAATAGACTACAAATTGCTCCTTTACTTGTTTCTCAAGTCATCATATGTCGGTCTTGATACCCGCCTTATTTCCATACCGGTATATGGAATCCTCTATTATTCCGGACTCGTTAGGGACCAATCTGTTGGCTATCTCTCGCCAGCTTTATCTTCATTAATTTGTTACCGTGGCTTTGCGTATCCATTCCTTTATCATCTATATACCCATAAGGCAAGTATACGACAGCAGCCCCCGAGTAATTTTTGATTTGACCGTGAATAAGACCGACCAGTCTTCTGCATGTTGGTCTTGATTCCATGGTAAAATTAAAAAGAACTCTAATCTGCTGCGATGTTTCTTCTTTCTTTGAGGCGCTTCAAAAAGCCCAAAAAATCAGTGTTTTTATCCTCCATATCACCTAATTAGGTAAACAGGAATCATTACATATTCTTCTTCCGGTGCACCGATTAGGTGCACCCAATTGGGTATAGCCCCCGACTCTTGGATCATTTGAACTCCTTTTAAATAATGCAAGAGTCCACTAGTTGTTTCTTCATTATTTCCTTTAATATGCAATCTCTACAGACCGCTCCTTTCAATTTTCCATTATTTTCCACTTCCTGCGATCTCTGCATACCGCTCTTGGACACGGTGCACCGATCAGGTGCACCTAATTAGGTATAGCCCCGACTCGTTGTATCATTTGAGGATCGCAAATAATACATGAGTCTTTCTTGAGAGACTATGCTTCATTATTTTCCATCAAATCATATCCCTCTTAGCAATCTCTCGCCAAGAACACATTTTTCACACCGGTCGAACCAGTCATACCGCATATCCTTTTAAGACCGCTTAAGTCGGTCTTATCTTTATCGTATTTAGCTAATTTTAACTAAGAAGCAAAATCCTGGTTGATCGGACCAGTTTATTCCCCATATTCTCACATCGACTCGAGTCTCGCAAGGCCTATAATCAGTCGGATGATTAACACCCACAGCCTAAGACATCCATTAACATCGAGTTAGGCAAGATCTAACTCTTTCATACTCGCCAAATTACGAAATTTAGCACTACATTAATCCAAATATGAAAAGTTCATATTTCGGACCGCTTTCTTATTCACGGAAAAATTTCTCATGACCGTAATAATCACGGTGACTTATCCTTATGACCGTTAGGCCATAATTTGCGCAAATTAACAGCAAATCTTTAATATCCTTATGACCGTTAGGTCATAATTGCACGATCACGACATAAGTCATTTAATGCCAAATTCAACGGCCCGTAAAAAACAGCCCAATAACTTTCCAGCCCCCGAGCCCAGCTTGGGTGCTTATAAAAGGAATCGAAAGGTCGACCTAGGTCAAACCCATTCCCGAAGCTCCATACGCGCCCTCCATAGACCCTTGTTCTTCGGACATCACAATCATTGTTCTTCCTTTCTGCATAAACCAATATCAGATTTCCTTTTTTCATCTCTTAAGATGGGCAAGAAGAAATCTGCCGCCAACCCAACGCCTTCCTCTTCTGTTCCCCGCGACCGGCTCCCTTTCGGCGTTCGGGATCTCGACAATAGTAAAATCACCGAGGCATCGCTTAATGAAGCGGTTCTTGATGGATATCTTCCCCCTCGGCCTATTCCGAACCGGAGTGTCCCTACCCCCGGCCAAATTCCATGGGGAATAGACGACTCCCAACGGTTAGTTTTCAAGTCTTTTTCCTTCGTGGCTTTGATCTTCCTTGCTGCTCCTTTTTTAGAGGGCTACTCTTCTTTTATGGATGGGAGTTAGTAAATCTAAACCCTAATTCCATCCTTCGGATCGCTTTCTTCATCCATCTTTGCGAGGCTTTCCTCGAGTCCTCCCTCATTTCAAGCTTTTCCAATATCTTTTCCAAATCCGCCCACTTCCCTTTTCGGACCGCCAGGCTGCGGTAGGTGGGGTAGGAATTCAATGCTCGGAGTACGAGATGAATACTTCGCCCGGTCTCTCGAACAAAAGCATAGCCTTTTGGAAAAATGGGTGGTTCTTCCGTGACAATCCCCACCCTGCTCTCCCTCCGTTTAATGCCAAAGTAGACAAAAATTTCCCTACCCCGGATAGCAGGGAGAAGCTCAAGGAAGATGAAGAAATCCTCGCTCTTTTGGCATGTATCAAGTACCTAAAAGAAGTCAAAGGTGTCACCGCCGAGACAGATTATTTGGAGCTTCATCGTGCGAGGAGTCCAGCCGCCGAAGAAGCGGGAGCATCCGGCATGGTGCTTCAATGAAGACGTGGCCAATTGTTGGTATTTCTTACGTCACGAATAAATCCGCAAGCGCACGGAATACCGTTGTAGCACTTCACCCGGAGTATTCCAAGGTATCGTATTTATATCCGCGAGGAACAGAGTATTTCTGCAACAAGGTTAGTTTACCCAAGGACAACCAAGACAACGTAGCAAAATAGGGTCGAGAGGGTGACTCTTATCTATTTATCCTTTAAAGGTAGACGAACGCAAGCTAGACTTGTTTACTTCGGGCACCGTCTTAGGCTTGGTCCGCCAAGCCACTCCGGTCTACGAAAGCTCTACTATGTACCCGAACGTGGAGGGTTCCTTTGGATGACAGGGCTGTCACTTCCTGCCACCTACCTCTACAAACCGTGGGGCACACAGCAAACAAAGGCGATCTCCAGCCTAGACACCACGTCTATGCTATTGACCACTACTCTAGCCTCGGCCTAGAGCCGAGTTCGGAAAGCTAGAGTACTTCTTGCGAAGCGATGATCCCGTAAACAAGTATAACAAGAATTACGTCTAACACAAAGATATGTCACGATAAATAAGTAGATCACCACGTATAAATCACCAAAAAGAGTGTTTACACGCCAAGGTAAAAGAAAAGGAAATACTACTCCACTTTACAAAAGGGAGGAACACTCCTTCCTCTTCCTTGCCCTCTCTCCTATTCTACTAAAATACAAGAGGCCCTTGGCCTAAGGATGAGAGTTTTGTCTTGTATCTTGATGTTGGTGGTCTTGAGAGAGGGGGTGTAGCCCTTTATTTATAGCCTTGGAAGGTCGGCAACTTGGAGGCGGTTCCGGACGTCGGTGGCATTAATTGCAGGTGGAACCGACCTCCGGACGTCGGTGACAAACCGCCGAGAGAAAGATGGGCCGGGGGGCCCACTGTCGGTTCGGCCGAACCCACTAGGGTGGTTCGGCCGAACCGGCCTGGACTCCCCGGGCTTGATTCTTCTCTCGGTGCCTTCCCCGGCTATGTACTTGGCCCAATCCACTTGCTTGGTTTGATGTTGAGGCTCTGTTTTGTGGTTTTGGGCTTTTGGACTATATTCTTTAGTCCGGGGAAAATCCGTCGATTGCAAAGTCCATGTTTCGTGCATGTTTTCCCCTGTTTTCATATGAATTGCACCTGCATTCATAATTTCACCAAGACTAGTGGAATTTGTTAGAAATAATCCCTATGTCTATTCTTGGTGATGGTGTTTGATTCAAAAAGATGCAACATGTTGACGGTAAAATTGGACCATAAGGACCGTCAACAAGACCCCCACACTTAGCTCTTTGCTCGTCCTCGAGTAAAGGTGGGAGCGTAAGTTGAGAGATCTCTCCCCTTAGAGACCTGCACACATGTTATTACAAGCCACACCGTTTTACTTGTGAACATGACGGTGGCTAACATGCATTCTTGGATGATTGATAAGTGGAACAGCTCATGACTCAAGTCACTATACTTTTGCTCACTAAGCACCTTGGGTTTTTGAAAGTTTTGAAAATAAACAACATGACTCCCGCTCCTCTTCGATTCTCTTGAATCGCTCAAAAAGTGTTTTCCTCACCAAGGCATTGTGTTGCCTCTCTTTTTCCTACTTCTTAGGCTTGTATGTGGAGCTCGGTAGGGAATGAGAGAGGCATACTTGTATCACAAATATTGCTAAGCCAAAAGAAAGGATCCATGGAGAAGCCAAGTCATGTAACCTTGATCAAGAAGTGCGTGTGTGTATGGATATGAAAAAGTGACAACTCCTATTGCAATTGACCTCTCTTTATTTTGCATTTTCGAGACATGGCTATCTTTTTATTTTCTTTCTTTTCTTTTCTTGCTCTATGCTTGAGCATCTCTTTTCTTCTCTCTTTTTCATTGCTCATCTTTGTGAGCTTTCTTTTCATTGCTCATCTGTGTGAGCTTTTCTTTTTTTTTTTTACATAGCCATGTCTCGTTTATGCGTGATTGAGAGAGAGAGAGAGAGGTAAAAAGAGGTGCAAACGAGGAGTGTCTTTATTTTGGTGGAGTGTACGTGATCTTGATCAAGAGAGCATGACAAGTTTCTCTCTAGGGTCACTCGATTTTGGTAAAGCTCATTGCAATCACAAGCAGCATATGTATGTAAGTTTTGCAAGGTATGATCATCATATGGCATTGGTAGGCATTTTTGTATCAAGAGAGGAGCATGAAGCCATGGTATTTTTGTTTTGTGAAATAAAATTCCCAAGGACTCGGTAAGCTAAGCATAAGATCATTTCGTCGAGCCATATCACACTTACCAATAATCTAGAGAAACATGGGTCCTATGGATTTGATTATTTGTTCACAGGCAAGTGGTGATGAAGCGAGTAATAAAAAGTGTGCAAGATCATCATGAGAGCATTAGGGAGAGACTTGGGAAAAGGTATTCAAAAGAAATCTTCCCAAGTTTTAGTTGGTCAAGTTTTAGTAATTGTTTTTCGCGTCTCGGAATGAACTTGACAAATAAAGTAGGCGAAAAGGAAGTGTGGGAAACAAACTCAAGTGCCACGAGGAAGCGAGGGCTGAGTGGGACCCACCGAGGGTTCGGCCGAACCACCCTTGTGGGTTCGGCCGAGCTGGCTCTGGGCCCCACTGGTGCTCTGTTTCGCAGGTTGTGTTTGTGTTGTTTTCCTCGTGATGTTTCTGCGCGCTACGCGTGTGTTTGTCTTTGCTTTCCGCGATGTCCCCCCACACTTGCCTTTTTGCCTGTTTTCTTCAAAATAGACAAAGATATTTCGAAACAAAACTTGCTCTACCGGTAAGGGAAGACCGGGGAGCACTAATATGATTAAAAATTTAAAAGAGCAGGCGCATTACAATCTTGAGGAATTGAAAAAATGATAAAAATGTGCTGCGGGAAATGATGAACGCGGGAAGGTTCATTTTAAACGTCGTATTCGTCCTCCTTCCCCGCGTCCTTGAAGAGACGCTTGATCTTGGAGTTGGTGCTGCGGCGATGGCTCGCCTGGGCATCCTTCAAGTCTTCAATAGCGTCTTTGATCTCCGCGACATTATCACGTAGGCGTTCATGGGCTTCGCGGAGATCAACGTGTTTAGCGAGGAGGATTTGGTAGGGGCTTTTTTTTTTAGGAGTTTTCTCCTCCTCGCTTTCATACATTCCCCCTGCCCTCTTGATGGGAGAGGGAGAGAGACGCCTCCTTATCCTCTTAGGAGGAGTGTCGCCCACGGATTCGCGGGCGTCTCTCTTTTCCGCCGAGGTAAGCGGCGGGATGAGCTGCTTTCCGCCACCGCGGATTCCCTTGATCTTGAACCTCTCGCCGGGCTTCTTGATGGGGCTAGGCAGGTTGCGCCCTCATATTGATGGTGCACCACCTGCCCGCTCTTGGTAGCGAGGGTGCCGACGTACTTCTCTCCGGGAAGGAGAGCGTTGTCGGCGGCGTCGGCGCTCTTCTTCTTGGGGGTAGATTTCCCCTTCTTTTGGCGAGGTGCCACGGCAGCGGGAGAGCTCTTGGAGGGTGTTCTTGCTGCTGTGGGTGGAGGTTCAATAGCGAGCGGTAGATCATGGATCATCAAGGCTTGCTCGCTGGGAATGGAGACATGATCAAGGATGTCTTCGAGGCCGACTTGGCGGCAAAGCTCGCTGGTGGTGACGGAGACGTCGAGGCTTGGGATGCTGCTGTCCATGGTGCTGGGCAAAAGCTTTTTTTTTTTGTGCGAAATGGACAAGGTGGAAGAAAGGTGCAAGGGAAAAATGAAAGAAAACACCTTCATTTATAGATAAAAGCATGGAAAGAATTAATTTGATTTTTCCCGCAGCATGGAAGGCACTAAGCGGGGAGATTTGATCTTGTGACCGTTGGAGACAAAAGATGAAAGAAAAAAGTGACCGTTTGGGGTCTGTACTGGTTCGGCCGAACCAGCAAGGGGAGTTCGGCCGAACTGTAGTGGGCCCCTCTGGTCCCCTTCTTTTTCTGGTTGATTGCTTGCTAAAATTATTTCAGGGAAAGAGCTACTACGGGATATAGATAAGAAAGAGCTATCATGAGAGAAAATTTAAATTAATCAAGTGCATGACATCAAATTCTTTATCTTTATCGGGCTCGAAATAAATTTTAAGGCGCTGACCATTTACCTTAAATATTTTACCTTCGTCGTCTTGAAGTGTGATTGCTCCATGTGACGAGGTGTCAATAACCGTGTATGGTCCGTCCCATTTACTTCTTAATTTTCCATGCCCGAAGAGTTTCACCCGTGAATTGAATAGCAAGACCTTATCTCCAACCTTAAATACCTTTATCTTTATCTTTTTGTCGTGCCACCTTTTTGTCCTTTCTTTGTATATAGCTGAGTTGTGGTAAGCTTTGTCTCTCCATTCTTCTAACTCAGCTATCTCCATTTTCTTTTGCGTCCGGCACCATTAAAGTCCATGTTCCATTTCCGGATGGCCCAATACGCTCGGTGTTCCATCTCGACGGGTAAATGACATGTTTTCCCGTACACGAGCTGGTATGGGGACATGCCTATGGGTGTCTTGTATGCTGTACGGTATGCCCATAGTGCATCGGGTAGCTTGTCCTTCCATCCCTTCCCCATTTCTGTTACGGTCTTTTGCAGGATCCGCTTGATTTGCTTGTTTGAGGTCTCGGCCTGCCCATTGGTTTGAGGGTGGTATGGAGTAGCGATATTATGCCTTGATCCAAGTTCTCTTAGGAAGCTTCGGAAGGTCTTATCAATGAAGTGAGACCCTCCGTCGCTTATCACTAGCTTCGGTGTTCCAAACCTTGGGAAGATAATTTCGTGGAACATCCGGCGAGCATGCTTGGCATTTGCGGCCCTGCAAGGCATTGCTTCCACCCACTTAGACACGTAGTCTACCGCCACCAAGATGTATTCGCAGTCATGTGACTTGGTGAACGGTCCCATGAAGTCAATGCCCCATACGTCGAAGAGCTCGACTTGTAAATTGTAGTTGAGGGGCATTGCATCTCTTGCCGTGATGCCTCCAACTTTTTGACATTCGGGCATCGCACGACAAATTCCTTTGTGTCTTCGTACATGGCTGGCCAAAAGAAGCCACTTTGCCATATCTTGGCCTGTGTACGAAACACGCCGTAGTGTCCCCCGTATGGCGATGCATGGCACTTCTCAATGATTCGTGTGCTCTCGGGTATGGGCACACATCGCCTTAGCAATCCATCGGCGCGAGACACGGTAAAGGAAGGGCTCTTCCCATAAGTGACGGCGACTCTCATAGATGAGTCGTTTCTTGCTCTTTCCGGGTGGTACGTACCCCGTTGCCATGAAGTTCACAATGTCGGCGTACCATGGATGTGAGTCCCTCACTAGGAGCAGCATGTCATCGCGTAGGAAATCATTGATGGGTAATTCCTGCAGGTTAGTGAATTGTATACGCGACAAATGATCTGCCACGGAATTTTCTACTCCTTTCTTATCACGGATTTCTACATCAAACTCTTGGAGTAGAAGAACCCATCGTATCAAACGAGGTTTAGCATCCTTCTTATTGAGCAAAAACTTTAAAGCAGCATGATCGGTGTAAACAATGACTTTTGCTCCAGTCAAGTAGGATCTAAACTTATCAAAAGCAAAAACAACAGCAAGGAGCTCTTTTTCGGTGGTAGTGTAATTTAGCCGAGCTCCGAGTCAAGGTTTTGCTTGCATAGGAGATTGCATGATGCTTTTTATCTCTAGTTTGGCCAAGAACAGCCCCCACAGCAAAATCACTAGCATCACACATTATCTCAAAAGGCAGCGTCCAATCGGGGGTTGGATAATTGGCGGCTGAGATGAGTGCATTCTTAAGGGTAGTGAAAGCGAGTCATGCATTCATCGAGTAAACTCAAAGGGTGCATCCTTCGCAAGCAGATTTGTAAGGGGTCTAGCAATTTGAGAGAAATCTTTGATAAACCGACGATAGAACCCCGCATGTCCCAGAAAGCTGCGAATGCCCCTAACATTCACGGGAGGTGGAAGCTTTTCTATAACTTCTAATTTAGCTTTGTCCACCTCTATCCCCCTTTCAGAAATCAAATGCCCCGAACTATGCCTTCTCTAACCACGAAATGGCATTTCTCCCAATTGAGCACTAAATCATTTTCTTGACAACGTTGCAAGACTTTGTCTAAATTTTCTAAACAATGATCGAAGGTTTTTCCATAAACGGAGAAATCATCCATGAATACTTCCATAATCTCTTCGATCATGTCGGAAAAGATAGACATCATGCAACGTTGAAAAGAAGCAGGTGCATTGCAAAGCCCAAAAGACATTCGTCGATAGGCGTAAGTTCCATAGGGGCATGTGAAAGTGGTTTTACTTTGATCGTCGGGATGGATGGGGATTTGATGATATCCTGAATACCCATCAAGGAAACAAAAGAAAGAATTATTTGCCAGCCGTTCCAACATCTCATCGATGAAGGGCAGCGGAAAATGATCCTTCTTTGTAGCCTTGTTAAGTTTTCGGTAATCTATGCACATCCTCCATCCCGTGACGGTGCGTTGAGGGATCAACTCATTTTTGTCATTATGGACGACCGTCATTCCTCCTTTCTTGGGTACAACCTGCACTTGGACTCACCCACTCGCTGTGTGGAACGGGATAGATAATGCCAGCATGTAAAAGTTTTAAGACCTCCTTTTTAACGACCTCCCGCATCGCATTGTTCAACCTCCTTTGAGGTTCCCTAGATGGTGTACTATCGGGGTCTATGGGAATGCGATGGGTGCAAAGAGCAGGGGCTGATTCCCTTGAGGTCTCCAAGCGAGTACCCAAAAACGGAGTGATGTTTTTCTAGCACGGCTAAGAGTTTTGCAGTTTCCTCCTCCGAAAGCTTGTCACTTATGATGACGGGGGTTTCGGGATTTCCGTGAAGAAAAACGTAGCGCAAGCCTGGTGGAAGAGTTTTGAGCTCTACGGGAGGTGGCGTAGGTGTAAAAGTTTCGGGCAGCTCAAAAGTTTCCGCCGAATCATCCTCTTCTAAAATGAAATCAAGAGCATCTTCATCCAAGGATGATTCGGGGTTTTCATGAGGAAAAATTGCCATAACCTCCTCCATGCATTCTTCTTCCACAAGCGGCTCCTCGGCAAAAGAGTTTTGTGCATGAATGATAGGAAGAGAAAAAGTTTTCTTGCCGAGGGTGAAGTCTAAGGTTCCTCGAAGGTGATATCCCTAAGAAAAGCTTTTCTATGGGATGACCGACCAAAACATCGAAATCCGGGATTCCGAAACGTGAAAGTCCAAGGAAACCTCTGCTTCATTACGCTTAATGCAAACATCTCTAATGATCCCCAAACTCTCAAAAAATTGCCCCGGTGGGGCTTTAAGGAGTTTGTCGGAAGGTGCCCATGTCTCGTTTCCAAATAAAGTTGAAGCAAAAGATTCGGACATGATGTTGGCACCTACTAGAGGATTATAGAGAACATCTACCATTACTCCCCGAATTGAGCCACGAATGGTTGATCTAGGATGATCAAGTCGAAGAACTTCCGAAGAAAGTTCGTTTTCCATCAACCATTCATCGCTCATAATTGCTTGTCAACTTCCGAACAGTTTTTAAGAGAAGAGATTTTTCAATAGGTTCGGGGGTTGGTGCAGGGAGTGCTGGTTTCTTTTGATAGGAGTAGTTCAAGGTGTTTCCAAAATCTTCAAAAATTTCTTCCTTGAACTCAAATGGGAAATCAAGAGGTTCATCTTCCTCTATCATTGTTCTTGTGTTAGATGAGGACTCGAGTGCTAGGTGCTCCATCATGGGCACCAAGTGTTGTGTCTCTTGCACAACGAGTTCCTCATCTTCGACTCCGGCTCTACGAGTAAGTCGGCGGAAAAGGTGTGTTTTCCACAATTCGATCCAAAAGTTCGTGTGCTTCCGCTATGGTCTTATGAGAAAAAGATCCACCCGCGGCCGTGTCAAGATAAAGTGCGGTATCGTTGCTCAATCCCGAATAAAAGTGTTGTAATAAAACGGGTTCGGGGAGCAATAATTCTGGTCCGGAGTCCGTTAGAGAACAGAACCGAATCCATGACGCACTTAAGGTTTCCTTTTCTTCTTGTCGAAAGCCTATTATTTCCGCTCGTAGAGAAGTGATACGAGATACGGGGAAGAATGCTAGACAAAATTTGTCTCGCAATTCTTTCCAATCACCGTTCACTCTCTTAGCGGTGTAAGTGTACCATTGCTTCGCCTTCTCATTGAGAGAGAAGGGAAACAACTTCCACTTCAATGTTTCTTGTGTCATGCCATGGATCAATCGGCATGAACACAAATGTTCAAACTCTCGCAAGTGTTCATAAGGATTTTCATGTTTAAAACCCGAAAAGGATAAACCTCTAATCATCGAAATGTAATCGGGGAGAACTCATAGCCAGGTGAAGAAATAGGTTGTGATGATGATGGTGGCTCTAAGAGTTCACCCCGTGGAGTGGAGAAAGATTGGATGGTTGGGTGTGACTCCATGATATGTTTTTGTGAAATTTTGAATGTAAGGAAAAAAATAAAAACAGAACGGTAAGTAAGATAGATTACGAGGGCAAACCTGATTCGTTACAAAGATAACAACCGTTCCCGGCAATGGCGCCGAAATGCTTGTTGGTATTTCTTACGTCACGAATAAATCCGCAAGCGCACGGAATACCGTTGTAGCACTTCACCCGGGAGTATTCCAAGGTATCGTATTTATATCCGCGAGGAACGGAGTATTTCTGCAACAAGGTTAGTTTACCCAAGGACAACCAAGACAACGTAGCAAAATAGGGTCGAGAGGGTGACTCTTATCTATTTATCCTTTAAAGGTAGACGAACGCAAGCTAGACTTGTTTACTTCGGGCACCGTCTTAGGCTTGGTCCGCCAAGCCACTCCGGTCTACGAAAGCTCTACTATGTACCCGAACGTGGAGGGTTCCTTTGGATGACAGGGCTGTCACTTCCTGCCACCTACCTCTACAAACCGTGGGGCACACAGCAAACAAAGGCGATCTCCAGCCTAGACACCACGTCTATGCTATTGACCACTACTCTAGCCTCGGCCTAGAACCGAGTTCGAAAGCTAGAGTACTTCTTGCGAAGCGATGATCCCGTAAACAAGTATAACAAGAATTACGTCTAACACAAAGATATGTCACGATAAATAAGTAGATCACCACGTATAAATCACCAAAAAGAGTGTTTACACGCCAAGGTAAAAGAAAAGGAAATACTACTCCACTTTACAAAAGGGAGGAACACTCCTTCCTCTTCCTTGCCCTCTCTCCTATTCTACTAAAATACAAGAGGCCCTTGGCCTAAGGATGAGAGTTTTGTCTTGTATCTTGATGTTGGTGGTCTTGAGAGAGGGGGTGTAGCCCTTTATTTATAGCCTTGGAAGGTCGGCAACTTGGAGGCGGTTCCGGACGTCGGTGGCATTAATTGCAGGTGGAACCGACCTCCGGACGTCGGTGACAAACCGCCGGAGAAAGATGGGCCGGGGGCCCACCTGTCGGTTCGGCCGAACCCACTAGGGTGGTTCGGCCGAACCGGCTCTGGACTCCCCGGGCTTGATTCTTCTCTCGGTGCCTTCCCCGGCTGTGTACTCGGCCCAATCCACTTGCTTGGTTTGATGTTGAGGCTCTGTTTTGTGGTTTTGGGCTTTTGGACTATATTCTTTAGTCCGGGAAAATCCGTCGATTGCAAAGTCCATGTTTCGTGCATGTTTTCCCCTGTTTTCATATGAATTGCACCTGCATTCATAATTTCACCAAGACTAGTGGAATTTGTTAGAAATAATCCCTATGTCTATTCTTGGTGATGGTGTTTGATTCAAAAAGATGCAACATGTTGACGGTAAAATTGGACCATAAGGACCGTCAACACCAATCCACTGGATGGAACACCTCTCCCCGACGTAGATAGATTAGAAATCCGTATGAAGCAAATGCTCCAGCCAAAGCCGGACCTATCAGTATGCCAAAGAGTGGATCCGACATTCAGTATGTCAAATCCTCGAGACCCCGTAAGTATTCTTCATCTTCTTCTCGAATTCTATTATATTTAATCATCCAAATACGATTGTGCAATATAGAAAATGGATAACTTCAGGAGCCATCCCCCACTCCCTCCTAATGATACTTGGGGGGAAGACTATGAAGGAAATACCGCTCCTCTTGTTGTTCAAGCCGGTCTTACTCGAAAGACTTCGGACGAGTCATACCCTCCGCCGTCCGGTGTAGCTCCAAAAATATCCAAGTCCGAAAAAGTGGTTCAAGCACCTCGTACGAGGAAACGTACTACTTCCTTAACCATTGGTAAATCCATCTCAACTTCCGCTTCCGTACTGTGCGACACCCGTACGAAAGCACGTAAACTTGAAGACCGGCGGAGAGAAGAGGAAGTCAGTCGAGAGGGATCGCCAAGCCGCACTCGCCGTATTTGAAGCTGCAATCGGAAAGTCCCTAGAAACCTCCTTGTTAACGGATGCTCTTGCTAACATTCCAAGAGATCCCGACATGGCACTCGGACCGGTCCTTCAACAAGTGACGCAGGGGAACCAGTCCCATTCACTTCATCAGCTCTTGACACCGCCAAATCTTCCGAAGTCGAAGTGTGGCATCCGCCAAGGAAATCCCTGCCGCCTCTAGCATAGAACCTTCCTCCCGGCAACCGAAGAACAAGTCATCATCAACGTCGATGACTCATCCGCAAGCGACTTCCCTCCCCAGGCTACCCTATTCCAAGCTCCTCCGTAACTCCCATTGGGACCGGTCCGGGTGGAAGAAATTCCTCGTCGGCCTAGGACGACACGTAAAGCTCTAGGAGGGCCCGGATCGGCCAAAATGGTCGTTGGAGATGTCAAAGTTGATAGCACGAGCGGAGCGTAACATTTACAGCAATGGCCCGTGGGATTCCCTTCAGGAAGAGGAAGCCCTAAAGAACTTCTCCGAGTCCGGCCAGGTATGTCCTTCTACTTCGCTTATTCCTTTAACTAATATCTTCCGTTTATAATCTAATCCTTTGTTTCTTCCTCTTGTTAGGTTCTTCAAAAAAACTCGAGGCCAAGAATGCAATTATCGCTCGTCCGGAGGAAGAGCCGTATCACAATCAAGAGCGGTTGGTGGAGCTTGAATCTCGGACCACCGATCCGAAATCCAAGGAAACCGATCTCGTCGAAGAGGGAGGCCAACTTGTTGAACACCCACCGATTGATTGAAGAACGCCGGCAAGAAATCGTCAAGATCCGCAAAGAAATCCGAAGTAGGTCTTTAATCTTATCATCTCATTCTATATTTAACTTCTCCTCCTTCTCGACCGGTCTTGTTTTGTCCCAACACTTGAAAATCTTGTCGCCGCCCATAAAAAGGCGGAAGAAACTTTTGTAGAGAAAGCTGCTGCCCAAGAAAAAGCACTATTGGAAGGCTCACAAGTTGAAGAACAACGAGGCAGCTCGGATTGGAGAACCGGAAGGCGACCTCACCGCCAAGGACAACATTCTCGCGCGGACTCGCGTTCCAACAAAATGCTGGAGGCTAATAATGCCCGCCTCGAAGGCCGAATTAGCGGAAGCTCCGGAGGCGGTAAAGGTGGCGCAGGCAGAGAAAGAGAATGCTTTAAGGACTGCCCATGAGTCTGCCCAACTTGCGCTCAAAGCTAAGGAACATGAAATCCAGCGTCCGCTGAAAAGTGAAGCCAAACTAAGGGAGTCGAATGTCAACATGAAAGGCAAATTCGGAGCCGCAGAAGTCGGACATAGACGTAAGCTTCTTCTTTTACACCTTCATTGAATAAACTCCTTTTTTATGTCGATCCGTATCGATAACTCTTCCTTTGTCTTCTCCAGAACTTGCTGTAGGCACGGTACGTGACGCTTGAGTATCTAAACGGCGGTCATTCCATTGACCGGAACGAAGTAGATCTTGAGACCGCTATCCGGGCTTTCCGAGAAGGATCGGAGAGCACTCCAAGATGGTCGCCGCATCGTGGGGAGGTCATATGCTGCTATATTCCGGTCTTGGACTCCGATCGAAGACTGTGATTTCAACTTCATCATAGACGGCGCTCACCAGGACACTATCGAAGATCGGTTCAATGAGCTGAAGAATTCGCTCATTGGTACCGTTTCCGAACCGATAGAGGATGTTCCTCTAGATCCGATGGGTGCTCCCTTAAATGTGGCTGCGACGGACCTCGCTTTGGACCAAGATGCTCAAGATGCAGCGGCCACCGCTAGGCGTGACAGTGGAAGATGACTTTTAATATCTTGATGCTCGACTTGTTGTCTACGCCTTGTGATTCCGAAGGAACAATTGATGATAGATCGGCGGAAGACCCTAAGACCGGTAGATGTTTGTCGTAGGGCCAGCTTTCTTGTGTAACCGGACAATTCTATTATCTTGCTTTTGTAATTTAACTTATTATCCTTTTAATAGTCATGAAGTTTTAATGTCTTCTCCTTTTCGTTGTCAATACTGGTTTCAAAATGTCACCATCTTATTCCTTGCTAGTTAAATTCTATATCTAAGCAATGATGGTTATTTCAGCTCAAACTAACTATGAATGAATACTGGCTCTAATTAGCACGAGATCACAATTCATAGGTGTAGCTTACTTTAACAAGATCATGTGACATAGAAAAATAGCTAGTCCGCATGGTTTAAGATTACGTAATATCACGGACTACTCTTAACACAACAGCCTACCAACCAGTATTCATGAAGAAAATGCTAAAAATTTCCCTTCCTAAATATACCAGTCTAAACTGAAACAGACCGCTCTCAATGCAGCAGTCTTCGACTAAATGACTGGTCTTAATATTCAGGAATAGCATAATATCACAGATCGCTCTTAACACAAGTAGCTCCCGACTCGATGAGTTAATGCAAAGTTAAAATATCGAGACACAAGAAGTAAACACATTCACACTACTACGTAAAGAGCCAGCAATATCGGGGGCATTTTCCAGCAATAGCGGGCACACGTAAAAACGCTATTGCTGGGTGCCATCGCCGACGTCATCATGGGGCGACGCTATTACGGAGACCCCTGCAATAGCGGGCGCACGTGACGTCATCGGAGGGAACGCTATTACAGATGGGGGTCACACGAGTAATAGCGGCCGCTGGTGACGTCACTGTCGTCCGCTATTACTCGGGTGAGCCAGCAATAGGGGGCCACCAATGACGTCACCGTGGGCCGCTATTACTAGGCTAACCAGCAATAGCGGTCGTTGTTGACGTCACCTGGGCCGTTATTACAGGTCTCCTGTAATGTCGTCTCGAGGATGACGTCATGATGCCCGCTATTGAAAGCAACGAGTGTATAAATTCGTCCCCTTCCTCCCGACAGGACCTCTGTTTCGCGAGCTCACGGACGAGCCTGTCCGTACGGAGGGCGGAAAAAGCCAAAAAAGAAGGGGGCGGGGGGGGGGAGGTTTTGAACCTGTTTTTTTGGAAGGATATTGTTCTACGAGGTAAATCCATACCGTTCCATGTATCTTTTTTGTGTTTAACCATAGTTTTAGTCTCTTTTTTTATGGTTACTTTTCCTAGGGTTTGGATCTATTTTTTTACCTATAAATGGCATGGTTAGTGGTCCTCATGCATATCATAGGGTGTTTAGTACTTAAACTAATCCTCTCCATACAATATATAGGCTTTTATATGTAGGGATCTAGTTTTGGATCTAGACCTAGTTTGGGATCTATGTTTTATTCATAAATCTTTTTTAACAAGTAATTTATGTAGAGATTTTATTATTAACTTTTAAATCACACGTAACTATAGTATGTAATATTCTTGTGTAACTTCTTTTGCTTTTTAGCATATAATTCTATTTTGACTTAGTTTTTAATTATTATTCATTTCTTTATTTACGATACATGTCCGTAGAAAGATGGAAGATCGATCTTGGATGTACACCGGTGGGGGTGGTGATGCTCGTTGTATATTTCCAAAAGGTCACGGGTTTCGTTGAAGAAGCGAAACGACACGCAAGAAGAAGGGGTACACAATATATCTATTGTCCTTGTACCCGTTGCAAGAACATGTTTATGTTTGAGACACTCGAGACTATTCGTGAGCACTTGTTGGAGAAAGGATTTATCAAGGACTACTATATCCGGATAAAACACGGCGAAATAGGACCTCATGCACAAGGTGACCACGTTGAAGAGGTGATAAAAGAAAGAGCTGACCACGACGAGCGTAGGGTGAGGGGTGAAAGTAGCACAGAATATGCAACGACATCGGGTCCTACGAATAGTCCGGAACTTGTCAATGAAAGCGAGGACTTTGACGGCGGTCTCGATGTGGAAGAATTGTTGATGCACATTAACAACGAGATCCTAGTCCAAAAGAAAAGGCGAGCTTTGGATAAGTTGGATGCATTGGAGAAGGCGTCAAAGGAGTTTCGTACGAGGAATCCAAGGGGTGTCATAAGGATTACACGGTCTTGCGGACAGTGCTAGAGCTTGTCACACTTAAGGCTAAGAATGGGTGGTCGGACACAAGCTTCAACCAACTTTTGGAGCTGTTAGCCAAAATTTTACCAAAATCAAACTCTTTGCCCACCAACACATACAATGCAAAGAAAGTGTTGGCACCGTTGACCCTAGGCGTACGTAAAATACACGCTTGTCCAAACCACCGCATATTGTACCGTAAAGAGCATGCCAATAAGACTAGATGTCCAACGTGCAACGCCCGTCGATACAAAACTAATGATGGAACCGATGATACGGACATCATGGATAAGTCCGAAGTAGAAAGAAAGCTGGCCGGAAGAGGAAGAAAACCAATACTGTTCGTGTTCCTCATGATGTGCGGGAAGATGTGGTTGATGAAAGAAAAGTGCCAGCCCTTGTGATGTGGTACCTTCCGATAATCGATTGTTTGAAGCGTCTTTTTGCCAACAGTAGAGACGCTAAACTCATGACATGGCACAATGATGTTGACGGGCGCAAGAAGGATGGGATGATTCGTCACCTCGCCGACGCTCGACAGTGGAAGAACTTCGACATTAACCATCCCGATTTTGCGTCGTAAAAGAGGAATCTAAGAATGGTCTTAAGTACGGATGGAATGAATCCTTTCGGAGAGATGACAAACCCGCACGATACTTGGCCGGTGATTTGTTGCTTCTACAATATTCCTTCATGGTTGTGCCACAAGAGGAAGTACCTTCTACTAACTACACTAATTTCTCGGTCCGAAACAAACCGGAATTGATATTGATGTCTTTCTTGAACCACCGATGGAAGACATGAAGCTATTATGGGAACAAGGGGTGACGGTTTATGATGCGTACAGACAGGAAGAGTTCACCCTGCACGCCATCTTTCTTTGCACCGTCGGTGATAACCCGGCACGCTCGGATCTCAATCGGCGAGATCAAAGGGAAGACAGACATGTTCAACATGTGTGGACCGGATCGCATCGTTGTACCTTCCTTTCTCGCGTAAGTTGGTGTATGTAAAACATCGAAGATAGTTAGCAAAAAGGCACCAATATCGTCAAAAGACAGATGAATTTGATGGAACAGATTGAGACAGAGTTGACTCCTAAACTTCGAGACGGTCAATTTGTTTTCGAAATGGTGAGAAATATCAAATATACCTATGGGAAAAAGAAGAAGGGAAAGAAAGGAAACATTGCCGATACGGGCGTGCCGTTTAAAAAACAATCAATCTTTCATCGGTATTTAAGTTATTGGAAAGAATTGGAGATCGCCCATGCCACGGACCCTATGCATGTCGGAAAGGGTGTCTTTGACAATTGCAATGGCACCTTTATGGACATTCCCGGTAAGACAAAGGATGGACTGTGACATCCCATGTCACGATTAAGGCTAATCTCGTAGTTAGTACCCTAATCACCCCACTAATGAAGTACTAACCCTAATTGCCCAAAAGGAAAAGAAGGAAAATAAAAAGGAAAAAGGAAAAACCACCCCTAAACCCTAGCCCTAACCAAAATGCAAAAATTATAAAAACACTACCCACATATTTTTGCACCACTAGATTGCTCATGTAAAAAGATGAATTTACAATATTTTTACCAAATTTTTGAACCAAGTTTTGAAAGCCCAAAAATTCAAATTCAAATCTGAAACACTGCTACTTGTGAATTTTGTATGAATTTTTGGAGGCAAGTTTGTGACTTCAAACTAAAAGATGAAAATTAAAGTAAATCATCCTGAATCTCCCCATATTTTTGGTTTTATTTTTGGAGCCTTAGAACTATGAATTTTATCCAAATTACCAAACTGGAGATTCAAATTCAAGTTTGACCTCGAGCTCACCGCCCGGGGGCAATGGCGGCTCGGACCGCCGGTCCGGCGCCACCGCGGCCGCCCCCAGGCACGCGCCTGCCCCGTCACGTCGCCACGCAGGCTCGGCCAACCCCCAACCGCTCCTGTACCCGCCGGCCAACAGGAGCGGCCGGAATTGAAGCCCTCCGCCCGTCCGCCGCCCCAGCTCGACCGGCCGTGCGCCGCCCCTAGAAAAACGGCACCCCGGCCCTCTTTTCCTCCACCACCAATTATTGCCGGCTCCTCCCGCTCCTCTCCGCACCGTTGCCCTGCCCTCTCCCTCACCGCAGCCTGCGCCGGAGAAGAAATCGGAGCCGCCGTCGCCATGGCCGCCCGCGCACCCCCGTCGCACGCCGCCTAGGTAGGCCGACTCTCCTCCCTTTCTCCGTCGGTGCGTGCCCAAGGTCATGCCCATGCTCCCTGCTGACGCGCTCCCCTCCCTCTCGCTCCAGGTCGCCGGAATTTGGAAGAAGCCGCCGCCGTCCCTCGCGCCTCCCCGCCACCCTCCGTCGAGCCGCCACCACCGCCCGCCCCGGCGCCGCCCGAGCCCACGCCGCGACTCCCCGTGCCCGGGTGGTGCTCTCGGACCGGCCTCCTCCCCTCCTCTCTCTCTGCGCTCGACGCGCGCCGTCGCCGGAGCCCCCGCGGGCGCCGCCGCTCGCCGCGGCCCGCCTCCGGCCGTCGCGGGCCCCGTGGACCCCGCCGGCGTGTTCCCCGCACCGCGCGCGTCATCCCCACCAAGTTTCGGAGCATGAGCTGCCCCGTAGCGCCGCCGCGGCGAGCTCGCCGGCGCCGGCCGCCGCTCGCCGGAGCGCGCGCCGATTCTGTTTTAAAATCGGCCGATGGCATTTTCGTAATTAAGTCCGAACTTCATTCAAGTTTGAAAAATTCATATCTAGCGTTTGAATCGTCCAAAAATTGCAAACTAAAATGTTTTGGAAACTAGAAGACCTGTACTTTCATAAAAGTAACATGAACTCCTCAGATCTGGTCATCTTCACATTTTTATAAAAATGACAAAAGTCAACCCCTAAAAACTTAACTAGGCCATAACTTTAAAAATATAAATCCAAATTAAAAGCCACTTGGCCAAAGTCTTCACCCTGCCACACATGAAATTTTGGCACTGGAAAATCTACATTTCATTTCATATTTTTCAAGTTATTGCATTTCTTGTATTCTCTGTATTTAATTTTTAATTAATTCTGTATAAATTATTTTTGCATGAAACTGGGCCATTAATTTCATTTTGGTACTGTACACATGTAGAAAATCCCATGTTAATTTTTTGAGCATGTTAAGTAATGATTTTTGCAAACCCTAGATCTAAATTTCTAAAGGGTTATTTTCAGCACGTGTATAAATGGTTTTGTGTCACTAAAATTCATGTTCATGCATGTTTATGTAATTTCTACTGTTCATTATGCACTTTAGCACCCCACGGCAGATTTAGTCAAAAGGTTTCATATATTTCCCGTACATATGAATTTTGAAATCAAATTTCTATTCTAAAAGGGAATCGTCATCGCATGTGATGTTAAAACTCATGAGCCTAGGTTTCTTCCTTTTGTATTATAGAGACTTGCTAAAATGTTAGTACTACACCTACACTAACCACAGCACCCATGTTTATGCATCAAGTCGTTACTCGATTTATGTTAGTATAGTTATGCTTGATCTTGTAAGTTGGGTCTCGTACAAGGACATGAGGCGTATTATGATTGCTAGAGGTTGAGCAAACAAGCTTTTGGCTAATGTGTCATATGCGTCTTTACAACACATATGCATTACCATGTTCATCCCCCTTGTATGCATATTACTTATGCATCGCATTTCATCCTCTAGGTGACGACGTTGAATTGATTCCGCCGGAAGAAGCCGTCGCTACTCTCAACGCTTGTGAAGCTAGTACTAACTTCGATCACTCTCAAGGCAAGCCCCGGTGCATTCCTATTATTTTGAAATGTCTTTCTTTTATCACTATGTTAAGGATGATGAATGTGCATTTAAGTTTAGGCGTTGATTGGAAATCCACATGCATAAATTCCTATATGTCCTATGTCGCTTATGGGTCATATCCTCGTTAGAAGTGCTATGCTATGTTCATGGAGTCAACGATAGAATGGGGAATCTCACCTATGGTTTATGATTAAATGTGAACATGATGAATTTGGTTAAAATTGAGAACACCCCATTGTGGCTCCGCGAACAAGTTTGAGTTGTGTACCACTTGCATACCTTTCTTATGGGGATTGGTAAACCTATGTAGCTTGTAAGTTGTAAAGTGAGCCGGATATCTCACCGACCCGGAGGTGATGTGTTTGGCACGGTGGTTGCACGGGTTGAGGACCGTTGGAGAGTACATGGGTTAAGCCTTGGTCGCGTTGTTGAACGGTCGCAAGGGGGACATGTACTCGGGGTCGGTGGCCCCGTGTTTTACTTTATGATGAACTCGCGAACGGTGGCCATACGTGTTCTTAAATGATGCGTATGTCGTGCATTTGGGTTCTTTCCTGCAGGATTAATAATTCGATAATTATCGCCGTTTCCTCTCGGTTAATGAGTACCACTTGATTCGAGCAGCTCGCAATGTGTAGTAATGGAAGGAGATTGAATAGCTTGCTGTTTTATATTGATATCAAATTGTGTTGCAAACTCTTGTATTGTTAGCATGCTCACTAAAGTTTCTTTTATGCAACCACCCTATTAATTTGGCCAAGTAATAAAAATTGCCAACCTAATTAGCATAGGTGCTATTTATGCAAAAATGCCAAGTTAAGCCGGTCAAGCCCCATGCATCTAGGAGTCGGTCTTAGATGGCCAATTTGACGGGTAAGACTTGCGGAGTATGTTAGATACTCGAGGCTTTGCCACTACATGTTGATTACAGGTTTCCCGCAAGCCGGTTTTTGTGATTGTTGTGGTAAGGTGGTTTGGGATGGAGAAGAGCCCAAAGAGTGGACCATTGAATGGGTCCCTAGCTCTCCGACCCATGATGAGTGAGCCATGGCCTAGGCCGGCATGGTTCCCTTAAGTTATCTATGTATCGTCGAGTTATGTATTTCGCTTCCGCACTTTAAATTCGAACAAAGATCATGGCTATGTAAGACTTAATCTCGAACCTAATGTATCGTTTATTCGAACTCTATGTTGTAATCAAGACTTAATTATGTAACCTTGCAAATCGTGTATGTTTGTTAATGTGATGCTATGTATGGTTGCTTCGTCAATCATCTCCCAAGGCGATCCGTACCACACTTAACTATCTTTCGGGATAGGGGTGTGACACGTGGTATCGTAGCCGACTTGGGATTTGCGTCACGCTAACACCCATTCTAAAAATCTTAAAACCCGTTTTTGAGTCACGGTGAGGTACGAGTCTAGATAGAAAGGCCAATATAAGGACTATATAGAATGGTGGCAAAACTAACCCCGTGTTATGATTGTTAAATATTTTGCAACTACGGCTTTGGCAAAGGTATGTGATTGGGTGTTGTCAAATTTTCGCATGATATTATTGGTGTGACTCGAATACACTCTTATTCGAGAGCTCTCCATGTGAGGCGAGGTGACATGGATTTATTTTTGGCTTGTTTCTTTTGAATTTGATGTAATGTTTCTGGAATCCATCTCTTGCAGGTACATAACAACGTTTTAGCTCGTGTAGTATCGTGTGAGAGGTGTGTGTGCCACCGATGCGCTTGTCCGATATTCGTATCGGCGGGCGCGGTCTTTTACTTTTGTGAGGACGTACGGAACGACATATTGAGCATCCATCATCCTTACATATCATCTCATCATGTCAAACATATGCATGTGAACTTATTTAAATGAAACAATCCACAAATTTGGTCACCTAGCTTAACTCTCACAAAAAGGTAGAAACCGAAACACTAAAACGAGGCAAAAACATGGCAGATTTCTTGACTTTCACCAAAATGAGCATAACTTTCAAGTTACTTATCCAAATAAGGCAAATAAGGACTTTCTAGAAAGCTTGTATTATGCACTACAACAATCTCCTAGTCTCAGGTCTTGTAAAAATCTGGAGCGTAGCTAGAACTGCCCATTACAGAGAGCTGTTCTGAAATTTTCCAGAATGTGCTCCGGTTCTGTCCCTGTCGTAGATCGTGCATAACTTTCAAACGACAAGTCGGATTGAGCTGTTCTAGGATGCGTTGGAAAGCTTAAGAATTTGTCTAAAACTTTCGTAACAAAATGAAAGTGTGAATCAGCCCAGAAACAGGAGTAATTACCAAGTTTGCGTAGCATGTCAAATCTGTCCAACAAATGGAACCGTGTTAGGACTGTGCGAAAAGTTCGGTTGCATTCTTTTGCTAAGTTGGTGCCATTCCATCATTCGTGCTTGATTTAATTAGCATGTTTTGTTGTTGGATATTGAGTTTTGACTTGTGTTTCAAAATTCTCCGACAGATGGCCCCCGGCAAGCTCATGTTGGACCGCGAGAACCTCGCGAGGCGGGTGCTCGAGTTGGAGCAGGAGCGTGCTGCCCTGCAGGCCACCCTCGCCACCCGCGACGCCGAGCTTGCCACCCGCGACGCCGAGCTCGCCGCTCGCGACGCCGAGCTTGCTGCCCGCACCGCCGAGCTAGCCGAGCGCACTACCGAGGTGGACACCCTCCGTACGCAGCTCGAGTATAGCGAGACGGAGCGTTGGGACTTCTTCGAGCAGCTCCACGACGCCCACCTTGCCCTTGAGGGCAATGGAGCCGCCGCTCTGCAGGCCACGCTTGATGAGCGTGATGCCCAGCTCGCCGCCGCTAATGAGGAGAACTACGTCCTCTCCGGCCAGGTGGATGCCCTTCTCGAGGAGAAGGATGAGTTGGATGTTACTCTCCCGGAGACTCAGGGTGCTAGGGATGCTTTGGAGGCAGATCTCCGTAACGCCCGGGCGACCATAGCGCATAACAACGCTACCATTGAGCATCTCCAAGCCGCCAACAACGCCCTGCACGCCGCCCTCAATGGAGGACCTCCCGAGCCACTTGAGATCATCCCACCCGAGGAGGATGTGGAGATGAGTGATGGCGAGGATGTTTCCGACGTCGAGGACGGAGCACCACCCTCTCCCATGAGGGATGACGCCGACTACTACGGCGATGACGACGAGTAGTTGTCACGACCGGTGGTCGTAGCTCTATGTGTGTAGGATTTGTAGTCTCGTGAGGCATGTAACCGTGTATGGAAAACGATCCGCGTGTTGTTAACTAAGCTCTCCGAGACTTGTGTTTGTTTATGGGTCACATGTGATGTAACCTAAGACCGTGTTGTATCGGATTCGTGGTTTCCCGTGTATCAAAAATTTCTATCATGTTGCTACTATGTTAGAATCTATGGAATATGTGTGTTGCCAATGCATTATGCTTATTTCATCAATATTTTCTTCGTACATGCAATCTGAAATTTTTGGTCCCTTATGCCCAATGTCATGTTTTCTTGCTATTTTAGCTCTTGGTCTAATGAGCTAACGTGAGAAAAATTTTTTATGCATGACAGATGGTGAATACCCGCCGTGGTGAAGCTTCCGGAAGTGGGCATGGTGCGAGGGACGAGCAACTCCCTAACCCTCCACCTCTCACGCCGTTGGAACAACTCGTGGCCAACCAAAACGAGATGTTCCGCTTGTTCTTTGCAAGCCAAACCAACCAAGGACAAGGCCAAGGACCGCCACCCCAAGGGCCGAGGAATTCCACCTATGCCGACTTTTGGGCCACTCAACCGCCCAAGTTTGGTGAAGCCACTACCGATCCGTTGGAGGCGGATAATTTCCTCCGCATCATTGAGTCGAAGTTTGCTCTCCTCAATTGCACATCGGAGCAAAAGGTTCTCTTTGCGGCTCAACAACTTCGTGGTTCCGCTAGTGCGTGGTGGGCAAGTTTCACCGCCGCACTTCCCGCCGGTACTCAAGTGAACTGGCCGGACTTTTGCACCGCATTTCGCGCGCATCACATTCCCGCCGGTCTTATGAAGCGCAAGTTGCAAGAGTTCCTTAGTTTGAAGCAAGGTGTCGGAACCGTGCAAGAGTATGCACGGAAGTTCAACTACTTGGCTCAATATGCATCCTATCATGCCGACACGGATAACAAGAAGAAGGATTGCTTTCGCTCGGGGCTAAGCCCGAAGTTACAAGATCGCTTGGCTCAAGTCACTACCGGCACGTTCAATGACTTGATGAGTGCCGCAATCGTGCAAGAAGATGCTATCCGTGCCCACCAAGAGGACAAGAAGAGGAAGCGTGCCGTAGGAAATCCATCCGGCTCCGCTCCGCCCAAGTACAAGCTAGCTATCACTTCCCCGACCGGACGAAGTTTCGGGCCGCATTGCCGCCGACGGGGGCTCACGTCGGCTTGTGCCGCAGCAACACCACCACTCCCACGGTGGAAATCAGCAGCATACCACCTCGTTCCGCCCTCCACAGCAGCAATACCAAGGTGCTAGGCCCGGTCCGCAAGGTCCGTGCTTCAATTGTGGACGTCCGGGTCATTTCGCAAAGGATTGCCGTGTTCCGACACGCAACCCGGGCAACAACAACAACAACAATGGTTCCGGAAGCGGCAACAACAACCAAAACCGCAATGGAAATAATGGAAATGGGAACCGCAATCAATCCTCCACTCCGAATGCTAAGAATGGCCGAGTCAACTATACCACGGCCGAAGAGATTCAAGCGGGAGAACCGGTACTTTCGGGTATGTTTTCGGTCAACAACCACTCCACTTTGGTTCTTTTTGATTCGGGTGCAACTCATGATTTCATTAGTCAAGCATGTGCAAAAACCCTACAACTCACTCCTACCGTTTTGGATATTCCCTATATGATCACATCACCCGGTGGAAAGATAAAAACAAACCTAGAGTTAAGGCAAGTCCCACTAAACCTAGAAAGAAAAGTATACCCCTCTTCTCTCATAGTTTTGTGTGGGCAAGGAATAGATATAATCCTAGGTATGAGGTGGATGAAACTCCATAGAGCCATTTTACACATCGATTCTCGTGAAGTTCACCTAAACTCCCCACTCCATGGTTCATCTATTCTCCGATTACCCCACCCAAAATCCTCCACTTCAAAAATCTACCATCTTGAGGGAAAACGGATTGAGGATATTCCCGTGGTATGTGAGTTTCCCGATGTTTTTCCGGATGACTTACCGGGCATGCCACCCGATCGGGACGTCGAGTTTAAAATTGAGCTCCAACCCGGTACGGCACCAATTTCCCGTAGGCCGTACAAGATGGCTCCCAATGAGCTAGCAATCTTAAAAGAGCAATTGAGTGAGCTTATGGATAAAGGATATATTCGCCCTAGTTCATCTCCGTGGGGATGTCCCGCTCTCTTTGTGAAGAAGAAAGACAAGACGCTACGTCTATGTGTGGATTACCGCCCCTCAATGCGGTGACTATCAAAAATAAATACCCGCTCCCTCGGATTGATATTCTCTTTGATCAATTAGTTGGTGCTAAGGTTTTCTCTAAGATTGATCTCCGATCCGGTTACCATCAAATCAAGATCCGAGCCGAAGATGTTCCAAAAACCGCATTCTCTACGCGGTATGGTCTCTTTGAGTATCTCGTCATGTCTTTTGGGCTCACAAATGCCCCGGCTCATTTTATGTACTTGATGAATTCGGTATTTATGCCCGAGTTGGATAAGTTTGTCGTGGTCTTCATTGACGACATTCTTATTTATTCGAAGTCCGAAGAAGAGCATGCCGAACACCTTCGCATTGTTCTCCAACGGCTTCGTGATCATCAATTGTATGCCAAGTTTAGCAAATGTGAATTTTGGTTGAAGCAAGTGCCTTTCTTGGGTCACATCATTTCCGCGGAAGGTGTCGCCGTTGACCCAAGTAAAGTGGGAGACGTGCTTGCTTGGAAATCCCCGAGGTCGGTGAGACAAATCCGGAGTTTTCTAGGTCTTGCCGGCTATTATCGGAAATTCATCCCCAATTTTTCAAGCATAGCCAAGCCTATGACAAAATTATTGGAGAAAGATGCTAAGTTTAAATGGAGCCGTGAATGTGAAGAAGCCTTCCAAACTCTCAAGAAGCATTTGACATCCGCTCCGGTGTTAGCACAAGCCGACATCACCAAGCCGTTTGACGTGTATTGTGATGCATCCGGCACCGGTCTAGGATGTGTGCTAATGCAAGAAGGTCGTGTCATTGCCTATGCTTCTCGTCAACTTCGCAAGCATGAACAACATTACCCCACCCATGATTTGGAGTTAGCCTCGGTTGTCCTTGCTTTGAAAACTTGGAGGCATTATCTACTTGGAAATCTTGTCAATCTTTACACCGATCATAAGAGTCTCAAATATATCTTCACCCAACAAGAGTTGAATATGAGGCAACGAAGATGGTTGGAATTAATCAAGGATTATGAGTTGGAAATCCATTACCATCCGGGTAAAGCTAACGTGGTTGCCGACGCTTTGAGTCGCAAGGATCAATGCAATCACATTACCGGTTGTTCTATGGAAAAGTCGGAAGTTTCGGATTCTAGTGAACCAAGTCTTCGAGTCATTCCCTATGGTTCACTATATAATCTAGCTCTTATTCCTACCCTTCGTGAGGAAATTATTGAGGCACAAAAGAAGGATGAAGGTATGGAATTTATTCGGCAAAAGATAGAAAAAGATGAGGCTACATGTTTCCGACAAGATGACAATGGTGTGTTATGGTTCAACCAACGTCTCGTTGTTCCGAAGGATATGGAATTACGAAAGAAAATAATGGATGAGGCACATTTGTCTAAATATTCCATACACCCCGGTAGCAATAAAATGTATCGCGGCCTAAGAGAAAAATTTTGGTGGACATGCATGAAGCGTGAGATTGCACGGTATGTGGCCGAGTGTGATATTTGTCAACGAGTGAAAGCCGACCACTTGAGAAAAGCCGGATTACTAAACCCATTGAAGATTCCCGTTTGGAAGTGGGAGGACATTGCTATGGATTTTATCGTTGGATTGCCTCTCACATCAAAGAAGCACGATTCAATTTGGGTTATTGTGGATAGGTTAACAAAGTCCGCACATTTCATCCCCGTCCATACTACCTACAATACCAAGAAGTACGCCGAACTATACATCTCAAGAGTGTTATGTTTGCATGGAGTACCTAAAACCATTGTTTCCGATCGAGGTCCGCAATTTGTATCTCGCTTTTGGGAGCAATTGCATTCTTGTCTTGGAACCACCCTCATTAGAAGCTCCGCTTATCACCCGCAAACGGATGGACAAACCGAAAGATTGAATCAATATTTGGAGGATATCTTGAGAGCATGTGCTATGGAAAATAGAGGAAATTGGGATGATTGTCTTCCATTCGCCGAATTCTCGTACAACAATAGCTATCAAGAGAGTTCGGGAATGTCACCATTTGAAGCATTGTATGGTCACTCTTGTCGTACACCCTTAAATTGGTCGGAAGCGGGAGAGAGAACTACTTTTGGTCCCGATCTTGTCACTCAAGCCGAAGAGAAGGTCCGACAAATTCAAGCCAACATGAAAGCCGCACAATCTCGTCAAGTGAGTTACGCTAACAAGAGGAGACGCCCTTGGAATTTGAGAAGGGAGATCACGTTTATCTTCGTGTCTCTCCGAATAAGGGCGTATCTCGGTTTGGAATTAAAGGAAAATTAGCACCCCGCTATATCGGACCCTATCCGATTGTGGAAAAGCATAGCGCGGTTGCTTACCGATTGCAACTACCGGAAAGTCTTGCTCGAGTGCACAATGTGTTCCACGTATCTCAACTCAAGAAATGCTTGAAGCCTCCGATAGATGTGGTTATTTCCGACACCGATCAACTAGAAGAAGATCTCTCCTACCCCGAATACCCCGTCCGGATTATTGATCAAAACGACCGAGTAACTCGCAATCGCACCATCACCTTCTACAAAGTGCAATGGAGTAACCACACCGAAGAAGAAGCAACTTGGGAACAAGAGGATTTTCTAGAGAAGAATTTTCCCGAGTTCCTCGCGTCACACAAATCGGTAAATTTTCGCACTCCCTCTCCTTAATTCGTAGCGATTCTCGGGACGAGAATTTCTTTAAGGGGGAGGGCTGTGACATCCCATGTCACGATTAAGGCTAATCTCGTAGTTAGTACCCTAATCACCCCACTAATGAAGTACTAACCCTAATTGCCCAAAAGGAAAAGAAGGAAAATAAAAAGGAAAAAGGAAAAACCACCCCTAAACCCTAGCCCTAACCAAAATGCAAAAATTATAAAAACACTACCCACATATTTTTGCACCACTGGATTGCTCATGTAAAAAGATGAATTTACAATATTTTTACCAAATTTTTGAACCAAGTTTTGAAAGCCCAAAAATTCAAATTCAAATCTGAAACACTGCTACTTGTGAATTTTGTATGAATTTTTGGAGGCAAGTTTGTGACTTCAAACTAAAAGATGAAAATTAAAGTAAATCATCCTGAATCTCCCCATATTTTTGGTTTTATTTTTGGAGCCTTAGAACTATGAATTTTATCCAAATTACCAAACTGGAGATTCAAATTCAAGTTTGACCTCGAGCTCATCGCCCAGGGGGCAATGGCGGCTCGGACCGCCGGTCCGGCGCCACCGCGGCCGCCCCCAGTGCACGCGCCTGCCCCGTCACGTCGCCACGCAGGCTCTGGCCAACCCCCAACCGCTCCTGTACCCGCCGGCCAACAGGAGCGGCCGGAATTGAAGCCCTCCGCCCCGTCCGCCGCCCCTGCCCGACCGGCCGTGCGCCGCCCCTAGAAAAACGGCACCCCGGCCCTCTTTTCCTCCACCACCAATTATTGCCGGCTCCTCCCGCTCCTCTCCGCACCGTTGCCCTGCCCTCTCCCTCACCGCAGCCCGCGCCGCAGAAGAAATCGGAGCCGCCGTCGCCATGGCCGCCCCGCGCACCCCCCGTCGCACGCCGCCTAGGTAGGCCGACTCTCCTCCCTTTCTCCGTCGGTGCGTGCCCAAGGTCATGCCCATGCTCCCTGCTGACGCGCTCCCCTCCCTCTCGCTCCAGGTCGCCGGAATTTGGAAGAAGCCGCCGCCGTCCCTCGCGCCTCCCCGCCACCCTCCGTCGAGCCGCCACCACCGCCGCCCCGCCGCCGCTCGAGCCCACGCCGCGACTCCCCGTGCCCGGGTGGTGCTCTCGGACCGGCCTCCTCCCTCCTCTCTCTCTCGCGCTCGACGCGCGCCGTCGCCGGAGCTCCCGCGGGCGCCGCCGCTCGCCGCGCCCGCCTCCGGCCGTCGCGGGCCCCGTGGACCCCGCCAGCGTGTTCCCCGCACCGCGCGCGTCATCCCCACCAAGTTTCGGAGCATGAGCTGCCCCGTAGCGCCGCCGCGGCGAGCTCGCCGGCGCCGGCCGCCGCTCGCCGGAGCGCGCGCCGATTCTCGTTTTAAAATCGGCCGATGGCATTTTCGTAATTAAGTCCGAACTTCATTCAAGTTTGAAAAATTCATATCTAGCGTTTGAATCGTCCAAAAATTGCAAACTAAAATGTTTTGGAAACTAGAAGACCTGTACTTTCATAAAAGTAACATGAACTCCTCAGATCTGGTCATCTTCACATTTTTATAAAAATGACAAAAGTCAACCCCTAAAAACTTAACTAGGCCATAACTTTAAAAATATAAATCCAAATTAAAAGCCACTTGGCCAAAGTCTTCACCCTGCCACACATGAAATTTTGGCACTGGAAAATCTACATTTCATTTCATATTTTTCAAGTTATTGCATTTCTTGTATTCTCTGTATTTAATTTTTAATTAATTCTGTATAAATTATTTTTGCATGAAACTGGGCCATTAATTTCATTTTGGTACTGTACACATGTAGAAAATCCCATGTTAATTTTTTGAGCATGTTAAGTAATGATTTTTGCAAACCCTAGATCTAAATTTCTAAAGGGTTATTTTCAGCACGTGTATAAATGGTTTTGTGTCACTAAAATTCATGTTCATGCATGTTTATGTAATTTCTACTGTTCATTATGCACTTTAGCACCCCACGGCAGATTTAGTCAAAAGGTTTCATATATTTCCCGTACATATGAATTTTGAAATCAAATTTCTATTCTAAAAGGGAATCGTCATCGCATGTGATGTTAAAACTCATGAGCCTAGGTTTCTTCCTTTTGTATTATAGAGACTTGCTAAAATGTTAGTACTACACCTACACTAACCACAGCACCCATGTTTATGCATCAAGTCGTTACTCGATTTATGTTAGTATAGTTATGCTTGATCTTGTAAGTTGGGTCTCGTACAAGGACATGAGGCGTATTATGATTGCTAGAGGTTGAGCAAACAAGCTTTTGGCTAATGTGTCATATGCGTCTTTACAACACATATGCATTACCATGTTCATCCCCCTTGTATGCATATTACTTATGCATCGCATTTCATCCTCTAGGTGACGACGTTGAATTGATTCCGCCGAAGAAGCCGTCGCTACTCTCAACGCTTGTGAAGCTAGTACTAACTTCGATCACTCTCAAGGCAAGCCCCGGTGCATTCCTATTATTTTGAAATGTCTTTCTTTTATCACTATGTTAAGGATGATGAATGTGCATTTAAGTTTAGGCGTTGATTGGAAATCCACATGCATAAATTCCTATATGTCCTATGTCGCTTATGGGTCATATCCTCGTTAGAAGTGCTATGCTATGTTCATGGAGTCAACGATAGAATGGGGAATCTCACCTATGGTTTATGATTAAATGTGAACATGATGAATTTGGTTAAAATTGAGAACACCCCATTGTGGCTCCGCGAACAAGTTTGAGTTGTGTACCACTTGCATACCTTTCTTATGGGGATTGGTAAACCTATGTAGCTTGTAAGTTGTAAAGTGAGCCGGATATCTCACCGACCCGCAGGTGATGTGTTTGGCACGGTGGTTGCACGGGTTGAGGACCGTTGGAGAGTACATGGGTTAAGCCTTGGTCGCGTTGTTGAACGGTCGCAAGGGGGACATGTACTCGGGGTCGGTGGCCCCGTGTTTTACTTTATGATGAACTCGCGAACGGTGGCCATACGTGTTCTTAAATGATGCGTATGTCGTGCATTTGGGTTCTTTCCTGCAGGATTAATAATTCGATAATTATCGCCGTTTCCTCTCGGTTAATGAGTACCACTTGATTCGAGCAGCTCGCAATGTGTAGTAATGGAAGGAGATTGAATAGCTTGCTGTTTTATATTGATATCAAATTGTGTTGCAAACTCTTGTATTGTTAGCATGCTCACTAAAGTTTCTTTTATGCAACCACCCTATTAATTTGGCCAAGTAATAAAAATTGCCAACCTAATTAGCATAGGTGCTATTTATGCAAAAATGCCAAGTTAAGCCGGTCAAGCCCCATGCATCTAGGAGTCGGTCTTAGATGGCCAATTTGATGGGTAAGACTTGCGGAGTATGTTAGATACTCGAGGCTTTGCCACTACATGTTGATTACAGGTTTCCCGCAAGCCGGTTTTTGTGATTGTTGTGGTAAGGTGGTTTGGGATGGAGAAGAGCCCAAAGAGTGGACCATTGAATGGGTCCCTAGCTCTCCGACCCATGATGAGTGAGCCATGGCCTAGGCCGGCATGGTTCCCTTAAGTTATCTATGTATCGTCGAGTTATGTATTTCGCTTCCGCACTTTAAATTCGAACAAAGATCATGGCTATGTAAGACTTAATCTCGAACCTAATGTATCGTTTATTCGAACTCTATGTTGTAATCAAGACTTAATTATGTAACCTTGCAAATCGTGTATGTTTGTTAATGTGATGCTATGTATGGTTGCTTCGTCAATCATCTCCCAAGGCGATCCGTACCACACTTAACTATCTTTCGGGATAGGGGTGTGACATGGACTACGGGCACGAAGAGACATAGAGAAGTTAAATATAAAGCATGGGCTTCACCATAAGCCAAGAGGCAATGGGAAGTATTATCTTTCACCAGCTTGTAAGAACCTAACCATCGAGGAGAAAATGGCATTTTGCAAGTGTCTGCGGGGGATAAAAGTCCCCACAGGTTTCTGTTCAAACATAAAGAAGCTCGTATCAATGAGTGACTTGAAGATCAGTGGCTACAACACACATGAGTGTCATATGATGCTTACGTCTGTTTCTCGCAATCGCAATGAGGGTTGTTAAGCATCCTCATATCAAGTTAGCTATCATCCGGATGTGTCATTTTTGAAATTCCATGTCTAAGAAGGTGATAAGCCTTCCCGAGCTTGACACGATATGTAAAGAGATGATAGAGACGATGTGCCAACTAGAGATGTGTATGCCACTTGTCTTTCTTTGATTTGATGGAGCACTACATGAATCACTTAGCTGATCGGATTGCTGTTCTTGGCCCCGCTTACTTGCATCATATGTTTTCGTATGAGCGCTTTATGTCCATTATGAAGGGACATGTTCGCAACCGGGCTCACCCCGAGGGTTCCATGATAGAGGGATATACGATCGAAGAGGTTCTTGAGTTTTACAATGATTACAATCAAGATGGAAAAACAATTGGTCTGCCGAAATCACGCCATGAAGGAAGAATTTTCGGTCAAGGAACCACAGGAAAGAAAACATATAATGACGAGAACTATCAATTGGTGAGTCAAGCACATTTCAGCCTCATGCAGCGAGTTACAACTTGTTGAGCCATACATCCAAGCAACACTTAGAGCAACTACGTGCAGAAAATGAAAATTGCATCGACGATCTGGATGATGAGAGAGCTCAAAAAACTTTTACAGGGGTGGTTGAAGGATCAAAACATTCCAATTGGTGAAACAAGGGATGAAAAGACAATGCATCTATTGGCTAGAGGTCCACAACAGTTAGTTACAACATGGCAAGGCTATGATATTAATGGTTTTACATTTTACACTAGAGAAAAGGACAGGAAGAGTCGGAATCAAAATAGTGGTATTAGTGTAACAGCACCAGGACAACACCTTGAAAGAGAACACCTATTATGGGTATATTGAATAAATTTGGGAACTCACCTATGGGACTACCGTACGGATACCCGTATTTAAGTGTCAATGGGTCAAGCATCCGCAATGTGTTGAGGTAGATGAATATGGCTTCACTCTCGTTTCCCTCAATAATGTAGGCCACAAAGATGATCCTTGGGTACTCCCTGAATGTGTTGCACAAGTGTTTTATGTAGTCGAGCCCGAGCATGAAAAGAAGCATATTATTCTCTCCGGAAACAAAGAATTATTGGACTTCAAAATGTGAAAGATCCGGAAGAGCACAACCAGCTTGACGAGGTCTCCCTCTTTGCGGACATGAAAAAGTTAAAACTCATTCAAACACAGATCTCAGCTTATACATCAATGGCACCATACATGCGTGTCGATGATGATGAACGCAACGGAAAGTTGGTTAATGGTCGATATATCGTATTGTGATGTAATGTCTAATTAGTATTTGTGACATATCATGGAATTTTAATTAAATGCAATTTGTATTTTATTATCCACTTTATTGATATATTCATATAATATATGTGGGCCATGACTTAATTAAGATTGTTGGTTACTCTAATTAAAATTGTTTTATGTAATTTAAATTTTTATCCACTTTTATTCATATTAATATAATATTTTATTTAATCTTCTCATTATATTGATATGCATATAATCATATTATTATTATTTTTTAAATTTATTTTCTTACTATGTGTTCGTTATTAATTTTCTTTTTAATTATATATTTTATTTAGTCTTATCATTATTCGGAAATTAAAAAAATTGGTATTTGTGACATATCATGAAATTTTAACTAAATGCATTTCGAATTTTATTATCCACTTTATTGATATATTCATATAATATATGTGGGCCATGACTTAATTAAGATTGTTGGTTATTCTAATTAAAAAATTATTATGTAATTTAAATTTTATTATTTTTTAAATTTATTTTCTTACTATGTGTTCCTTATTAATTTTCTTATTAATTATTTTTTAGTTTATTTTTATTGTTTTTAATTTATTTTCTTACTTAATTTCCTTATTACTTTTACTTACTTAATTTATTTTCTTACTATGTGTTCCTTATTATATTTTCTTTTTAATTATATATTTTATTTAATCTTCTCATTATATTGATATACATATAACCACATTTTTATTGTATTTCTAATTTATTTTGTTACTATGTGTTCCTTATTAATTTTTATAATTATTTATATATTTTATTTAATCTTCTCATCATTCGAAAATTAAAAAAAAAATTGGAACCCGCTACTAATGGACCACCTTTACTAAAGCAAGCCCATCACCGGGCTCAAAACGGTTCATCAGTCGCCCAACTTCACGGCCCGTGGACCAACAAAGCCCATCAAATCAAACAGAGCCACAAACAAGCAGCCCAACAAGTTCCAGAGACGTTCGATTGACCGGCGCGGCGCGCCTTATAAACAGGGCTACGCGCCTCGATTGGGCGATGTGGTACTAAACCACATCCACTCGGGCGAGTGCAGCCTGTAATAGCGGGCGGCTGACGTCTGCAGCCCGCTATTACAAGGCTGGACCGACCTAACTAAATTAAATTAATTCTGAGTTATTAAAAATAAGCTAAAAAAATTATAATAATTAAAAAATATTTCAAAATAAATAAAAATAAACTAAAAAATAATTCAAAAATAAATGAAAACAATTCAAAATAATAAAAAAATAAAACAAAATAAATGAAAATAATTCAGAATAATTCAAATAAATGAAAATAATTCAAAATAAATAAAAATAAACTAATTGAATTCAAAAGGCCCAAAAAATAATAAAGTAGTTAAAAATAATTAAAATAATAAAAAATTTAAAAAGTAAAAATACTAAAATCTTGAAAATTAAAATTTAAAAATAATTTAAATTTTTTTAAATATTTTGATTCATAATAACTCAAATGAATTCATAATAACTCAAATGAATTCCAAAACCACCGGCCCCTAGTTCAATGACACGTGGGCCCCACATGTTGGCCCCAGCTCATGCACTCGGTTCGTGAAGATAAGTCTCTTTTCTTCTTTTGATTCGTATTTAATTTTTCAAACTTGTTTATATTAGTCAAATATTGTTCAAATTGAGCGATTTTTTTTCTAAAATTTTCTAAAATTCATACCTATCACATAGGAGAGTTATTTTTCCAAAGTTAATATTATTTTCTTTACGTACCTATGTACGAAATCATGGTCCAAGTTTAACATTTATTTAAACATTTTTATTTTGAAAACCGTTGTGAATTTTACAGCAATTTTTTGTTTGAATGCCTAACGTGTTCCAATACACACTTGTTATTTTTGGTTTTTTTTGAAAAGTAGAAAAATGTTAGGAGTTGAACCAACAAGAATTTACGTATGAAACTCATTTCACTTAGGACTACATGTCCCATTTGAATATGTTTTTTCATATAAATGTTTTAAAAAATATATAAAAATATATTTAGGTTGGAATGGTGTTGAAATAGTGTCATGCCAAAAATGAGGTCAAAATAACTTGTACTTTGCAAAAATAAAATGGTCAAATTAATTGCAAAGCCGACGTTTCTTTGGTTTCTTTTCTAGGTGTAGTTTTCTTATTAGTTTGGAACTAATATTTGACATACACAACTTATATGAAAATTACAAACTACTGTAATTTTTGTAGATTTATTTGAAATATTTAATTCATGTTAAACTCATAAAACTCATCTCCTAGTTTAAATATATTAGTGAAATAATATGATAAAAAATAAATAAAAATATATCTGTGCTTGAAAACAATGGAAACAATTTCATGCCAAATTTCAGATCAAAAATCAATATAGTGTAGAAAATAAAAATGTAAGAAATTAAAGAAAAATGACATTCATCCGTGCCGACCTCATCCGAGCGATATTACGAGCTCCGATGACGTCGACTGTCCGATATTATAGGGTAGCTCGTAATATCGAGCGGTGTCGATGTCGGCAGTGCTCGATATTATAGGCTTCGCCTATAAATAGAGGGCGTCCCCTTCGGAACTTAGCCATTTTCACGCGCCTCGCCTCGAACCCTAGCCACCGTCGCCGTCACCGCCGTGCCCCGTCGCCGTCGCCGGTGTGCTCGAGATCCACGAGCGCCGCCGTCCTCCATACCTCCTCGAGCTCCGAGCGCCGCCACACAGCCTCCGTGGGCTCCACGCGCCTCGCCTCGAACCCTAGCCGCCGTCGCCGTCGCCGTCGCCGCCGTGCTCGAGATCCACGAGCGCCGCCTCGTCCTCCGTCCTCGAGCTCGCTCTCGTCGACGCCGCCTCCGTCCTCGAGCCGACCGGCCACCGCCGCCTCCTCGAGCTCGTCCGCGCCCTCCTCCATCCTCGAGCTCGCCGCCCCCCCCCTCAACGCCGCCTCCGTCCTCGAGCCGACCGGCCGCCGCCGCCTCCTCGAGCTCGTCTCGCGCCCTCCTCCATCCTCGAGCTCGCTCTCCTCGAGCTCGCCGCCCCCCCTCAACGCCGCCTCCGTCTTCGAGCCGACCGGCCGCCGCCGCCTCCGCGAGCTCGCCGGCCCTCCCCGAACGCCGCCTCCCTCGTCGAGCCGACCGGCCGCCGCCGCCTCCTCGAGCTCGTCGGCACCCTCCTCCATCCTCGAGCCCTCCCCGGTATGCCCCCTCCCCTTTTTCCCCTCCTCTTCCCCCTTCCCGATGGTGAGGCCTTGACCTCCTCGTCGGCCCTCCCTGGTACGCCCGCCCCCTACCCTTCCCCCTCTCCCCTCCCTCCCCCTCCCCCGAAGGTGAGGTGTCTCTCATCGGCCCTCGCTCCGCGCCGGCCCTGCTCTCGCCTTGTTAGGTTAACTATGCTCCGATGAAATATTCATATATGCTATGCTCTGATTTCTGAAATTGTACAATCGTGAATGATATATGATGATATTTGTTGCATCCGGCTTGAGTTAGCTTCCATGTTACATAACATGGTGTTCCAATATTTTTAGATGACACACTCGTGCATAGATGGTGACAGTGCTGATTTCAGTCTTGATTTTAGGATGATTTAAGTTACAAGAAAATTCTCTTTTTGGGTGACAGTGCACATTTCAGTCAAATATAATCAAACAAAGGGCATATAGTGCTCACTTTTTGATGCGGTGGCCCTCAGTAGATAGACTAATTCTTGGAGTGTCGGATACTAAATGCAAAGCAAATTTATCATTGTATTCTGCTGATTCGAATGAAGTACATTTCAATATTGATTGTATTGTAATAAAATTGATTTTAAACAGCTGACATTTCTACTCAATGTGGCCTTCTCAATCTTAGTTCCTTTTTTATTGTGAATGTGACTGATGTTTTCCTTGTTCACTTTGTTAGTTTTTTTTATTATCTGTGACATAATGTTTTGTTTTAATAAAATTTTTCCACCAATTTGTGCTAGATTATTTTAATTGCATTTTAATCGTATGCTTTTATACTATTCTGGATTTCGATTATTACAAGGTTTTATATCTGAATTGCTTTAAAGCTGTCATTTGCCTCGTTGACATTCTAGTATTACTTAGTGGATTGCTGCTTTTGTTATGGTTACCAAGTTTTGGATGGGTGATTAGGGACTGGCATGTCATCAGTTGCAATCTAGTTATTTTGTTTGTTGGGCAAGCTCGCTAAATGCTAAATGAGTTTCCGAGTCATGTTTTTGCTATCTCGCTTCACTTATTTTGGGACGGAGGGAGTAAAATAGATGGTGACAGATGTTGGTTTCGCTTGCTTAATGTTGAACATGTTCTACCTCCGGTAGCCCTACTTTTTATCGAACATGTTCAGTGCCATTTATCATACATGTTCGAGTGCTATATTTTGCCTGGTAGCCTTGCTATATTCTCGCTAGCTGGTAGCCTGCTATTTATGATCAAATATGATAATTGTGCTTGCCACATACGATCGCTTGCAGTCATGCCTCGCTTACTTGTTTCCTGATTCAGTCACATATGACTGTTTTTTTTCTCCTCATTGAATTCTGTTGATCGATGATTGATGATTGATGATATATTGAGGCAATGTAGGCAGTAAGAATATATATAACTGCCTATGTTGCACCTATTCTTCCTCTATATTTTCATAAGCCCTCAATTTCCTCTCTTTTCTCCTCTTCCTCTCTTTCATGGCTAGACCACTTTTTAAAAATAAAAACTATTTTCTCTTCTCTTTTTCCCCTTTCTTTCCTCTCTTTTCTCCTCTATTTCCTCTCTTTTCTCCTCTCTTCCTCTCTTTCATGGCTAGACCACCTTTTTAAAATAAAAACTATTTTCTCTTCTCTCTTCTCTACTCTCTTCTCTTTTCTCCTCTATTTCCTCTCTTTTTCTCTCTTTTATCCTATCTTTACTCTCTCTCTCTCTCTCTCCTTGGTCTAGCCATGCTCGATGATGAAAGCGGGCAAAGTGAGATGAGCGTGGCAGCATGGACCGCATCCTCGGATGTTGGAAACAAGTTGCCATACGAGTCGATGAACTTAATGATAGCGTTGGATGGCCGTTTATTCGGCAACCCGCACCGAGAGCATCTTTCCGGCAGATGATGACTTTTAATAAGAGACGAGGTAGATGGGGTGGAAGAATGTAGAATGTAGGGTGTGTTTCATTAGGAAGGTTGGTACAATAAAATGCAAGACATACCGCAACTCGTACGACCTGGGATAGACATGGTCGGATGCTTGGGTATTCTCCGGATTAGCTTTGTGATGTGTATGGCACATTATATTTGATTTTCCGGAGGATACCCAAGTATCCCGACCTATCTATCCCGAGGTCGTATAAATTGTGGTATGCATTGCATAGTGTGCACCTGCCTTTCTTATGAAACTGTTCTACATTGTATGTCCTTCTATCTCGTCTACCTCCTCTACTATATGATTCCGATGCTATCCCTTCTTTCTTTTTTTTTTCTTTTAATTGTCTCTGCCAATAATTGATGGCCTTTTTAAATAGTGAGAGCCGTTATTTGACGGCCTTTTTAAACACTTTTGTAGCGATATTCTTTCGTGTTATCAACGTAAAGAAGCTTAACAATATGCGTATCTATTTTTTTCTTTTAGCAAGCTTAACAATGGATCAAGGCAAAGAAGCTGAACTTGTTCGTAGCCCCGTGTTGGCGCATGAATCAGAGAACGGTTCCGATCATTCAACATCGTTTGAGGAACCTTCTCCTCTCGAGATTCCTTGCGGTAAAAGGCAACGGGTTGAGCAACCTGATCCCGATTACAACCCAAACGATGACGTAGATGATGAGGTATCGCATCGTCAAAATCATATTTCATGGACAATAATTATTGTTTAATTAAAACGTCCTCTAACTATATTTTCAATAGGTTGTTGAAACACGTCGTAGTGCTCGACGTTTATTTCTTGAATATGCTCCTCCAACATCGTCGAGGCCGCTGCTGCAACAGCGTCCACCGTAGAAAGACGGAACAAAGGGCAAAGAAATACAAACAAGCTGCATACTGCCGTTCAAGCTGTTACGGCAATAGACAAGGATGGGGCTCCAGCTTGAGCCTCAAGGCGTTAACGCGAACCGGCGCAATGATTGCGGTGTATTAGTCCGAACCGCAATCAACATTAAGTACGACAGCCGGCTTGACGTGCCGACCGGTGAAAAGGACACGTTATGGGAGAACTTGAGTAGAACCTACATTTTTCCACCCGAAGTCTCCGAGCGGGCCAAAAATGCTACTCCGAAAACCATGGGGAGGTGCCTAAGGACATTCAGGACAACCCTTAATACGAAGTTTGTCCGTAAAGGTCTCACACCGTTCCGTAGTACGGTTTTATCACGCCTAATGATTGGAACTCGTTCGTCGAGAAAGTCTCCTCCGACGATGCTAAAAAGAAGAGCGAGATTTTCCAAAGCTTGAGTAGAAAGAACAAGTTGCGTCCTAATCTGGACCAGGAGGATACAAGGCTAAAGTGAAGAAATGGAGGAGTATAGAAGAACAACGCCGACAAGCTGGAATCCCGGACCCGTTAGAAGGATGCAGTGAACGAACCCGAAATTGGGTGCTTGGGCGTTCAAAGTCCACCGCCGATGGGCAGCTGGTGCCGAAAAGCTCGGGGTTACCGAAGTCTTGCAGAAAGCAAAGCAAGTAGCCGCCCAACGTAAGGAAGGTACTCTCAATCCACGTACGGATGAGTTGATCGTTGCCATCGGGACCGATGAACATCGGGGTCGTACAAGAGGGGTCTCTTCACCGGCACGATTGAAAGAAGTGTCGTCTGCTGCCACGAGTGAAGAATGTAGTAGGTGCGGGCCACGAGAGCAACAGGGTATCGATCATGAATGGTGGGTAAAAACTTCTACGAATTCATGAAGAATAATCCTCAAGCTGTCATGCAACCTATCGTGGTACCGAAATTTCAACTCAACATTGACAACCCCAGTCCGTATGCTCGGCCTTCAAGCGAGTCATGGCTCGCGCTCGATGCCACCAGGTACCCCGTGGATGACATCACGGAGAATACACCTTGTGAGCTGCACATGACGCTCGGCAAGAGAGGGAAGACCGTCAAGGTAGCAGAGGGCATTGCGATCCCCGGACGTACATTTAACGATGTACCAATTTCGTAGGAGTGTGCGAGAGTCCAAGTTATCAAGGTTCAGGACAACTATCTTGCTTGCGACCTTGATTATCCACAGGAGGATGATGGTATTGAGACACTCGAGGATGCGATTAATCATATCATCCTTTGGCTTCGACGCGAGATTGTCGTTCTTGTAGCGCATTCTTCGCCCGCACCTACGCCTCCTCCTACTCAAGAAGCATCGGTTGACCCCGAGATTTCTTTTGAGCCACTACCTTCACCTCGGCCTTCTCCGACGCATGACGACCGGATCCCTCTCGGAACATGGCTTCTCCACGCCGCCTCGTCCGGATGTTGGGAATGAGGCAGCTCTCCTTCGAACAACATCGACTCCGGCTCCAGCGACACCACGTGACAAAGGGGCTAGCTCGTCCACCCCGCCTAATAACAAGTGAACCTTTGATCGAGCCTCGTTCCACCTCCGCCTCCGAGGAAGGAGTTATCTAGCGCGGAAATAAGTAAGTACACTTTTGTAGTACTTATGAATTCACGACTATGTATATAGTTACCGATATATTAACGACTTGACATGCAGTCGCAACATGGCATAAAGGCGTGGCAGCAGCATATAGGAGCGAGAATAAGGAAGTGGTCCCACATGTTCCTGTTCCGCCTCCTCGGCGTCCCGGAAGGAGGTTGGGATCTCACACAAGAAGACTTCCTGTTGACGTCAAAAGTCGCCAACCCACCGTCGTCCGGAGAGTCCACCGAAACCCCGGCCGACGCAGAGTCCCGTGCTCCCAACGGACCGGCTTGGCTCGCCGATGTTCGTATGCGCCGTGCAGTGCGGATGGTTTTCCCGCAAACCAACAAAGACAATAAAAGGTGTAAAATTCCAGGTCATCGGCCCGGATAGACCGATGTGCAGCCGTGGCCGATTCTAGCGTAAGATAGACAGAATCGGCCATCGACGAGGAACAGCACGGCCCATCCATTTATGTATTAAATGCCGTGCAAGCGAACCGTGATGCAAACGATACGGAATCGGCCGACGCTATAACATGCAATCGGTGGCTAGCAGCCGATTTCGTCGATAAACGATCAAATCATTAAGACTTTGCAGGGATATATTATCGAATGAAACATAAACGAGATGATTATTAAAGGGATGTAATTAATTTGATAGTAAAAAGACGGTTCAATCATCAACCGTAGTAGTAAATCGGCCGATCGGGCGATCCGACCGATTCTCGCTATTAATTATAATAGTAAGTTATTAGATCTATCTAAATGTATAATGATGATCAATAAAATCATACTAATAACTCGGGTTCAAAAGCAGCTTTAACAGATTTGGCACTAATTAAACATAAAACAGCTAATGAACGTGATAAGCAATCGGCTAAACACTCCGAAAGAACAAGTAAGACAAGTACAACCACGCAGATCCCAAATCGACCGACCGCTCCAACAGACAAGTCAACCGATGGCACGCGATCGGACCAGGTCTAACGACGCGCACGGCTGGCCGATTTAGGACAAGCACGATCATACACGCCTTAACTATGAAAGTAAATCTACACCCTAGCCAATCGGCTGCATGCGCCTAGGACAAGTCAACTATCGCAAAGGCAAACACAGGACACGTCAACCGAATCCGCACGATCGAATCGGCCAGGATGTAAAAGAATTCTCATAGCGGCTATCGTGATTCGAACGACCAGATCCGAGCCAATCGGTGCCGTGAGCAAAGGCTGGAACGGGGAGGCAGGACAAGTCAAACTACCTCCACCACGAGCCCGGACCAGGTCAACTTGACTCATCCCGGCCGATACTCACTACGCCGATCTAGAACAGATCCGGTCGCCGGATAACTAGCAATTAAGCCATCTAATTACGAACAATGCGCCGAGAACTAGACAAGCATAATTACCTTGTCAAGCCAACGTGTCGTCGACCGGAGCCCCGAAGATCCCCGCGCGAAAACAGTAAAGACTTGACAAGAAATTAGGGTTTGGCGATGCGCCGAAAGTTGTATTGGATGTGAATCGAGTTTACATGTTACATCCGAGTATGTATTTATACTCGGCACAAAGAATCCTACTCGGACCCTTTTCGGGCCGATTTCCTAACCGACTAAGATCTTTTTCCAAAATTAAACTATTATTTCTAATTTTACAACGTGGGCCAGGCCCATCAATGTTATGCTCATCTCGTTGGCGTTCGCGCACGATTCCCGGGAGGTACGCGCCTTTTACTCTCCCAAGCGGCCGTCGGCCTTCGCTCACCGGCCTTCTTTTGACCTATAGTCGCCGACAATGGGTCCCTTGGTCAAAAACCGGCGTCAACACATGTCCCCCGGTCTGGGGTATGCAACGCATGCGTCGGACCGATTTATCCTCTTTTACCGCGCCGGTTTTATCGCCCGTCACTTCTCCATAAAACCCGGGGCCACCCCCGGTCATTCCCATCTGTTTCCTCTCCTTGGCTTTCGTCTTCATCTGTCCTAGCGACCTTCGCCTTCTCGAGCCCTTTCAACCTTTCACCGCGCCGCCGCCGTCTTTTCTCCTCCGGCGACCATGAATCCCGCTCGTTAGCTGCTGCTGCGCTGCCGCCGCCGACCGCGTCTGTCGCTACCACCAACGCCGTTCCGGAGGTAATGTACATTCGAGCATCTCTCTTTTCTACCTTTGCAATTTTCTTCATGTTCTTGTTCTTGTTCATTTTCACGATCTATTTCCTTTCCGTTCCGTTTCTCATTTTAGCCCTATTCCTTGTTTTTAGGAGATCCGGAACCAAGTCGCCATCCCATCCAATATCCCCACTCACTTCTTTTTGGGCCCCATGGGTGATCCCGACCCCACGGATCTCATCTCGTGCCGAAACGAACCGGGTCCCGTTTCGGCAACAGTCTCCTTTACCGACCGAGTGGGCCAATAGTTTTAGGTCATGGCCGACTCCCGTCGCCGGATGGCGCGATTGGTATAACCGAGTATCGGCCGTCCATCAGCAAGGTTGGGCCAATATCGGCATTGCCCACGCCATCAAACTCTCTTTGGTCGATCACCACAAGAACGAACCGTTGCTCGGTGGCAGCTTCTTACCTCCGGTCGATGCCTTGAACTCGTTTCATGTTCGGCCATGGCCCGGCTACCATGACCCTCCCGGACACCGGTCATGTTGGCCGATTTGAATATCACAGCGGAGGCCACCCCGGACGCCATCCGCATTAAGTCCTCCCATCGGATCAACCCTAAGGACACCAGGGGTTGGAAGAACTACATCCGGACCTACAACAAAGGGCACGGCTCGGTCGATCGCCGCGAGCACGTTGCCTTCCTCAACATGTGGCTTGACCACTTTTTCTTCCGTGGGGTCGGCGTGAGCCCCACAAACAACTTCCCGCCGATGGCCGATGTATCGGCCGACAGCCATGCCCTCCCTATGGGCAAGTATCTTCCGGGATCGGCCTACCTCCTTCTTCACCAGGTCTCGGTGGAGTTGCGCTCCGCCGATCGCTCAAGAACCCGAGAGGCCCTTGGTGGTTCATCCAAATGTGGTTGTCCCTTCATACCACCAAGGCCATCGATCCGGACCTCGGTGTCCTCACCTTCCCCGGCAATCATGCCGAACCGGCCACGCCCGATCCAGCCGATGTATCTCTTTCGGGAAGCGTTGTCCATGGCACCGGGGCGGCCATGTCGGATGACACCTTGGCATATTGGTTCGCCGCCCTCTACAAGGGCCTCAACAACGAAAGTACGGATTGGTACCCGTACATTGATTTCTTCGAGAAGGGGTATGACACCCCTTTCCCGATCGACCCCACCTTCCCGACGGCCGACGCGGAAGCGGTCAAGATTTTCACCACCTGCCTCCGCCCCGTCTCGCCGTCGACGGGACTCATTGCCGGGAGCAAAGCTTTCTGTTCCTATGAGTTTTACCACCCGTCGGTGGCGGCCCGCCAACTCGGTTTCGCCGCTTGCCCCCAGCCTCTTCTATGTGGGGCAAATAAAGGCGCGATCTATCGTCGACAACGCCATCCAGTGGAATTGGCTCGTCGGCCGCACCGCCGATGTCGTCACCGGTGACTTAACCGGATTTTCCCGGCGCCCGGAGTACCCGCCTTTTGACCGTTGGTGGGGCGAATGGAACCGGCACCTCCGCAGCCGGAATACCGCCTCCTTCTTCTCTCGGCTTAGTCCCGAGTGAAGCTTTCGCCGAGGTATGTGTAATCGATTTATTTTATAAGGCCGATTTTTGTAAATGAAATCGGCCACTCCAAATGCTCACCCTTGTATATTCTTTTCATGTCGGACACGGAGGAGCCGCCGACCCGGAGTATCGGTGGCCGGCCGATTGCATACTTAATGCCGAGCCCAATTGCTCCAAATATCGGCTTCACCGATCGCACTCCCGCCCAAGCTTTTGCGGCGATGAGTCGAGGGCACCACTGCCCGCAGGGCCAAGACTAAAACGGCCGCCCCCAGCAAGAGAAAGGCCAACGTGCCACCTGCAGGGCCGACTCAAGCCCTAAAGCGACACCGCGCGCCGGTGAAGCAGCTCGTACGCCCGTCCGACCCGGACTATTTCGATGATCCATCTCCGCCGCGTCAGTTATTATTGCATGATTGCTAATCCCTTTTTCACTCGTATATGCTGTCTAACTATGAGTTCTTAGCAGGAACCGGCGGTTCTTCCTCCTCGGGCCCGCACTCCAACACCCGACGAGCCGATCCGCCCGTCGACTCCTCCACGGGCCGGACGCCGATTCAAACAGCTCCGGATCTCGAAGTCACACCAAGCCGGGCCGATCCAAATCCTAAGGAGAGTTCAACTCGCTTAGATCGGCCTCGTGTCTTCCGAGGTCGCCGCCGAAGTTGAACAAGCGGCCCATGTGTCGCCCATCGCTTCCCCCAAAGACACTATTGCTCGTCGAAGAATCGGCCGGCCAGGAGCCGCCCGCAGCCTTCTCCCGTAAATACTGCTGCCGATGAGCCGGCCGATGAGCCCGCCGATACCGAACGAGCTGGCCATATGCCCGATGCTGCCTCCGAGGGTGCCGCCGATGAAGGGGATCGGCCGGCCGAGAGCTGATTGGAACACACGAACCTGCTGGTTCCATGGCGCAGCCGATAGACGTCCGGCCGCTTCGCATCGACGCTTCACGGGTTTGTTTTTACTATCTCCCTTTTGATTCACCGCTGTTCATTAGCTTCATTTTATTTCTCTTGGAATTTCGAGCGCTCGGCTTCCCTCGTCCCGCGCCGATTTTGGTATCGGCTTCTGGTCTTACCACCATGACCGAAATCGCGCGCAGGCTTGAGGCTTCTTCGGTTGATCGCTTGGTGGCCGACGCCCACCCCATAAGGGCCCGGTACTTGGAGGTCCGGACCGAGCTCCCGGAGGATGTTCGCGATGCTCGCACCGTGTGGCATACATGGAGTACCGGCAGATGGACTTCACCCGTGCCCGGCAGCCGTCCGGCTCGCCACGCGGAGCAGCAGCAAGCCGCGTTACTTACCGAGGAATCCATCAAGCGTTCCGAGGAGGAGGTTCGGAAGACCCAGGAGATGCAAGAGCAACTCTCAAATCGGCAGGATGAACTGCAGGTAGTCAACCAGGAGATTGCCGATTTGAGAGCATCGCCGGCTCTCAAGGAGGAGGCGGCGGCGGCCTTGGAAGCCACTATTGCACGCTTGTCGGCCGACGTGGCGGCTCGGCAGAAGACGACGGACGAAGCAATTCAAGCGGCCAAGAAGATGGTTGCTGCAGCTCACGCCGATATCGGCTCCATCGAGGATGACCCGTCGGTCATGGCCAAACTCGACTCCATGCTGGCTCGCGCACTATCTCGCCGTCCAAGACTTCTTGTCCCGTGCCGAGGCCGTCGATTATGCTTAGGTGTAATAGGATTTCGGACACAATTTGTTGTTAATATTTTTTGCACTAAGGGCGATATACAATCATATCGGCCATCCGAAGGCGACGTTTAAACATCGGCTAATTTATCGGTTACTTCCTGTATTTTACTTTCACATTTTTTGGGCTAAGGGCGATACTCCCAGCATCGGCCATCTCAAGGCGATGTGCATCGACATCGGCTGTAATCTCTTTTAGACCGAACACTATGAGTTAATCCAAATACTAGGATAATACTCGCTTCAAATACTTTCCATTAAGTGCTAGGCCGAATTCTTCCCCTTCTAACTCTTTCAAAATATATGCATTACCCGGTGCCGATCGGCTAATCAAATAAGGTCCTTCCCAATTAGGCGACCATTTACCAAACCGATTGTCTTTCACACCGATCGGCATCCTAAGCTTCCGGACCAAATCGCCCTCTTTAAACTGTTTCGCACAACCTTCTTATCATAATGGCGGGCAACCCTCGCCTTATTCTGCTCTATTTTTTCCAATGCATCCAGCCGATTTTGTACTACATCTTCTAATTCATCCATCTTCAAACCGTAGTACTGATCGGCCGAAAGTTTTTGTTGCAATTCAATCCTCCCGGAGCCGATAGCTGTCTCCCATGGCAGCACGGCTTCGTGCCCATATACAAGTTGATACGGCGCGACTTGCATGGCCCCATGCCGTGACATACGATAAGCCCACAAAGCGTCCATCAACTTCATGTGCCACTTACGAGGATACTCTTGTATTTTCCGCTTGATCAACTTGATCGGACTCTTATTTGCCGCTTCAGCTTGGCCATTGGCTTGGGCATAATATGGCGATGAATTAATCAACTTAATCCCCATCTCCTCAAGCAAAAGATTGAAATTCGTCCGACGTGAATACTGATCCCCGATCTGTGGTAATTGTTTCTGGAATCCCAAATCTGTAAATGATATGCTCTTTAATAAACGTTATCACGTCACTGTCGAAACTTTGCGATAGGGTGCCGCTTCAACCCACTTCGTGAAATAATCTGTAGCTACCAATATGTATTGATGTCCTTTGCTTGACGCTGGATTTATCTCGCCGATCATATCCATGGCCCAGCCTCCGAACGGCCAAGGTTTGATTACTCGGATTCATGGCCGATGCGAGCGCTCTCCGTATAGGCCCGAATTTCTGGCAATCTTGACAACTTTTATAATATTTGAAACAATCGGCCAATATTGTCGGCCAGTAATAACCAGCTCGCCTTAGCGGCCACTTCATTTTATGGGCCGATTGATGCGTTCCGCAAATCCCATCATGTACTTCGCTCATTACCACTTTGGCTTCGGTATCATCAATACATTTGAGAAGCACCCCATCAATTGTCTTGAAAAATAATTGATCATCCAACAGCACATACTTCAAGGCTTTATATCTTATCTTCCTATCTCGTAGGTTGGGATGGATTGCTCAAAAAATTTCGAATTTCCGTACGCCAATCGGCCTCTTCAATATCAGCTATTTCCAATCTATTTCCGGCGAGCCGATATCCGGATGCTAGTTGAGCCAAGTTATTTGCTTCAAAGTTCTGCTCTCTTGGTACATGGTTGATTTTAACACATTTGAATCTTTTCATCAACTTCTGGCACTTTTCATGATATTGCGACAATATTTCATCTTTACACTCATACTCATCGGCCAGCTGACTTACAATCAACAAGGAATCGCCGAAAATTTCCACAAAATCAGCCCCGGCATCGATGAGTAACTCCAGTCCTTTTAATATCGCCTCATATTCGACTTGGTTGTTAGTGTGCGCCTCTACTGTAATAGAGTATCCACGTATCGCCCCCGAGGCGACACAACAACCAAGCCGATTCCGCTTCCTTCCTTGCAAATTGAACCATCAAAGAATACTCGTCCATGGCACCGGCTCAACATATTTGGCCGAGTGCTCACCGTGCTGCACTATTAAATCAGCCAATACTTGTGCTTTTACTGCTTTGGCCGATTCGGAGCCTAGATCAAATTCCGCAATTGCCAACATCCATTTGCCCAACCGGCCTTTGGGGACCGGGGCCGATAGCATATATTTTACGACATCGGCCCGGCAAACCACGAGTGCACTCTTCGGCTAACGGATAATGCCTTAGTTTCGTACATGAAAAATACGAGACAGAGACATAATCTTTCCACCTCCGGATACCGTGTTTCGCATCAATCAATTTGCGGCTGAGATAAAATATAACCCGCTCTTTTCCCTCCTCGTTCTTGAGTCAACGCCGAGCCGATGCACCTATTATCGGCCGATAAATATAACTTAAAGGGTGTGCTTGACTTTGGCGGAACCATCATCGGTGGGGACACCAAATATCTCTTGATATCTTCTAAAGCCTTTTGATGGATCGGCCCCCACCGAAATTCTTGATTGGCCTTGAGCTTTAATAATGGCGTAAATACATCAAGTCGACTGGACAAGTTTGAGATAAACCGCCTAATAAAATTTATCTTTGTTGGCATCTCTTAAGGTCACGCGGAAAGAAACACGTGACCGCGGGAGAGCCAAGGGTTTAAGTCACTTGCACTATTTAACCAAATAATCCACATCCAAGACAAGTACTAGATATGTATTATAAGGTGGGTCATGAATATCCGCAAGCGGACGGATAACCCGTTGTAGCATTTCACCCGAGAGTATTCAAGGGTATCGTATTTATATTTTCCCAAAGGAAGACATGGTTGATAAGAGTACTTATGTTCATGGTGTTACAAAAGAATGATGAAGTATTCACATTCCAATGCAGGGGTTAGGAGCAATAAGTTGAGGATAGTGTGACACACACCAAGGCGATGCATTCTCTTATAAAAGGGATAGAGGCGATCCTAGATAAAGCTAAACTAGACTAGCAGACCACTACTCCTAATGATACAACATTCATATGAGTGCGCAGCTTCTACCTAACATCCAAGATCATGCAAGCGCAAGCAAGCGTCTAATGCCTAGGCATCATCGGGAGATCCGTCTTACGCGAGGTCCGCCTCGCGACTCCGGCTTTTTAGACTCCTATGCCATGCCCGAACGTGGAGGATTACTTTGGATGACAAGGCTGTCACTTCTTGTCACCTACCTCTACAAACCGTGGGACACGAAACACATTCAACGGTGGGTAGATAACCCCGAAGACCGTGCCGGCGTCACTAACCACAACTCTAGATCCCTCGAGGCACCGACATGGTGGTAAATCTAGAGCACCCTTGCGGGACGATGAACCCGAAGCCTATTCATAAGAACACTAGCCTAACTAGCATACGCTAGACGAAAGGATCAAAGCTAGCACTAAGTCATGTAAGGCGTTCGTCGCTCAAGAATGAGCGACGAACGGCAATTAATCAAGTAAGATCAGGAGTAATCGGTGATCAAGTATGAACGAACGAAGAACATTCGATATGAGTTCATCTTCTATTAATGAAGAACGAAGAACGAACGACGAACTTATATGAACGAACGATGAACGATCAAACAAGATCATGATTACTCTATAAAGCTCATGACAAGGATATGAACGAAAGTATTCCATAGATGAATGATCAAGTCTCATAAAGAGAGGATACAAGAGCTATACCCAATTCTCCACAAGACTTTGGGAGCAATGAGGCAGCCCACTACTAAGCCTAGCACTACCTAGAAAGCCTCTAAACTTCTAGTGTGAGGAGAGAATGATCCTTGTGTTGTTGTGTGTGTTAAGGAGGGGGGTACCCCTCCTTATATAGGCTTGAAAGGTCGGTTCCCGGAGGCGGTTTCGTAGGTCCGTGGCATTTAATGCGCGTGGAACCGACCTCCGGAGGCGGTGGGCAAACCGCCGTAGAAAAGTGGGCCGTGGGGCCACCATGACGGTTCGGCCGAACCGCCTTGTTGGTTCGGCCGAACCGCCACCGGCCCTCCCTGGGCTGGGCTTTGGCGGTTGGCTCCCCCACCGGATGTTGGTCTTTGATCCAGGTGCGTGAGGCCTTATTTGTGTTGGATTTCGTGGTCGTTGGCCTTTTATCTTGGAGTTGATTCCCGCGGCGAAGTGGAAGTTTTGTAAAAGTGTTGATTTGTCGCCTCGGGGCCTGGAATTCATCATTTTCCACCTGCACACTAAAAATCTAGAGGTACACGTGGAACTAGGTTATTTCTAAGTAAAATGCATGCAAGACATGCCTAGTCCTTCTCATTTATTTGACTAATTGACTGGTCGAAATTGGTCCGTAACGACCGTCAACAAGCCCCCAAGCTTACCCCTTGCTCGTCCCGAGCAAGTAGTAGAACTTTAGGTTGTTGATCAGGAGTTGCTACAATGCCTACTTCTCAAAGGTACCAAGTGTATAACAAAGATACTCATCCTTGAGTTGAATAAGTTGGCAATGGTAACTCACCCTTCCCCTTAGTCCTCATGGGGCTTTGTGCTTTTCACTTTACCTTGGGCGGTTGAGAGAGAGAACGGTGTATAGAGCATTTATTTTCTCTTCCCTTGTCTTGCTTTTTATTCTCCGGACGTTTTCAAAAATTTTTTTTTTTTTTTTTTTTTTTTCAAGTAAAACCACGTTCCACAAGTGATGCTCTCGAATCGCTCTAATGGTGTTTATATTCCTCACCAAGGCATGTGTATTGCCTCATCCTACATCTAATAGGCTTTTGTGGAGCTCAAGGTAGGGTATGAAATGAGGCATACTTGCATTCATATTTTTGCGAAACCAAAAGAGTGGATCCATGGAGATAGCAAGTCATACAATCGTAGATCAAGATGTGCAAGTGTGAAGATGATGGTGGTGGTGTATTTGACTACTCCTCTTTTTGTTTCACCTCTTTTTATTTTGGGTTTTGGGCATGGCTATCTTTTTCTTCTTTCTTTTTCCATGCTCGGAATGAGAGCAGCATCTTTTTCTTGCTCATCTTTTGTGAGCCTTATTTTCTTTTTCTTTTGCATAGCCATGCCTTCTTTTGATATTTTAAGAGAGGTGATAAAATGTGAGGAGTGTCTTTATTTTGGGTGGATGGCATGACATGTTGCTAACTTCCGGTGTAGAAGTGTAGCATATGAGGTGGAGTGTGTACGTGATCTTGATCATGAGAGTATGAAAAGCATCTCACTAGGGTCACACAATTTTGATAAAGCTCAATGAAGTAACAAGTAGCAAATGAGTAAGGTTTTCAAGGGAAATTTGCATATGGCTTTGGTAGGAATTTATCATCACTTAGGAACTTATAGATTTTGCAATTTTTGGGAACAGAATTCCGGAGATTTTAAGCTCAACTTAGGACAAGATCATAGCAGCTCTTTTTACCATATCATCATCTCACAACAACTTAGGTGCAGCTCAAGCATGTGCAGCCCACAAGTTTCAGGTTCTAAGCAAGTTTTGCTAGCCACCAAACTCAAAACTAGGAGAGTTCTAAATTATAGACTAGGCACATGAGAGAAATAAAACAGAGCAACTATTCATCATCTCAACATAGAAAGACTAGCAACATACTTGCAGCGTATAAAAGGGAACTAAGCTACTTCTTTTTGTTCTTTTTAGTTTTATCATTTTTATTTTGTTTTTCATATGAGAGGCAAGAACAAGCAAAAACAAGAGACAATAAAGGATACAAGTTGCGATACATGATACCTTAGCGGGGGTGCTGCCCCCCCAAGCTTGTTCTTGCTCATGGGTTTGGTGGAATGAACCCCATGTGACGGAAGTAAGCCAAAAGATCGGCTCGTTGTTGCTCCGTCATGTTGGTGAGGGCGGTGAGCTGGGTGTCGGTGCGCTCTTGCCATTGATGAGTTTGCAAGATGTGTTGGTTGAGCGCATACTCGGTGTCTTCCGCCGTGGTTTGGAGTCTTCCCATTTGTGAGGAGAGGTTGTTCATCTCCTGCACAAAGTTGTAGCCTTGGGCTGATCCGGAGTCGGTGGAGTGTTCCTCCCATTGTTGTTGTGGAGAAAACAGCCCCGGGCCATATCCCGGAGTTTGCCACGCCGATCCCCCGGCCATGTGAGGTGGCGGGGCTGGGTACCCACCGGGAGAAAACCCGGGGTGGCTGTACCCCGGCTCGCCATGAGTCGTGGGGTGCGGTGTGGGCATCTCGGAGGTAGATGGTTGTTCCGATCTGTGCGCCCCCTGCGAGAAGATACACTCCTGCGAGACCGCTGCGCTTCTTGGAGCTCAATGGTTAGATTTTTGAGAGTATACAAACGAAGGTCCGGGTTAGGTAACCGAAACTCGTTTGCATATCCCACAAAATAATATATGAGGGAATCGTTCGGACCATTCTTAAGAGAGTGACCTTGAATAAGATAATCTTTATTTATAAGAGAGCGAGGTGTAGCAAGGTATTCAACATTAGCATCATGTAAAGCTCCCACCCGCATGGCAATTCGTGTCACTAGAGAGGTACATTCAATTGGTCCTATCGTCCCAAGATTTTCTATCCATTGGCAAATCATGGCTTTCACGGGAGCAATCTTAATCTTATCGACCGCAGCAAAAAGAATTTTTAGCTCATCCTCGCGCACAATTCGAATATCACTCCTTGGAAAAAGAGTGATAGCAATCCACATGTGCATAAAACGCAAGGTAGGATGATGGATGTGATTAGTTCTAGGTCGCACGCAACTAGGAAGACCCGTAATCCTTTCCCAAAAAGCATGCTTTGAAAACCGAGGAAGGGCACCATCCAAGTCGGTATTGCAGCGAGTATTAAAGCCAAGAAGAGTGCTAAGTTCTTTCCAAGTCAAACGGTAGGATTCACGGAAAAACCGAAAAGAAATTCCTTCATCTACCGTTTGTAGGGTGCATAAAAACTGAAGTGTAAGCAAGCGGGAACCCGGCTCATTTACACTAGCAAAATCTGTCCACCCTAAGGCTTTAAATACTTGAGCAAATTCAGCATCCATACCTATTTTGTGCAGCAGCTCCGTGTCAAATGCTCGCGTAGGAGCAAAGAGACGGTGTTGGAGAAGCGTGTAGGTGCGCGTCTCGTGCTCGCCCACTAAGTCGAGGTCGGTGTCGGTGAGGAGACGATGCTCGATGTTGCCCTCTTGCCCTTCTTCCTCGACTTGTGGTGGTGAACTTGGCGGTGACTCGACTACGGGGCGTGCGCGGGTGCTTCGACGTAAAGAGCTTGAACTTGAGCGTGAGCTCAAGGACCTCTTGATTGACCCGAACAGCTTCTTGGCACCGGTCATGGCTGCACACAAAGAGAGCAAGAATGCAAGAACAAAAATTCCGAACGGGTCATGTGAGGGAAAAAATCAAATTAGCGACACCGTCGGTTGTTCATGTGAGCAAGAAATCGCAACTCGAGAAAACCAAACAAAAACAAATCAAACCAAAAACTAGACAAGCACACCAAGAGCAAAAGATTTATGCAGAACTTTTAGGCAATGAGCAAGTGAGGACAATGGAAAACTTGAGAGTAATGAGAATGAAGTGAGTGAGGAGTGGAAATGGTAGTGTGAGAGGGGGAGAGAGCTCCGGCCAGGCCACCTCTACTTATAGCTCATGAAGTAGCCGTTTTTGAGCGTTAGGAGGGGCATATGACCGTTGGGAAAAGGACAGACCGAGCAACGGTCATGGCGGTTCGGCCGAACCAAGGAGGTGGGTTCGGCCGACCTGCTCGTGGGTCCCTTTTGCTCCCCTTTTGGCCCATAGCTCCCAACGGCCATATGATCATTGACCATGGTTGCTACGTCCGGATATTCCTCGAAATTTTTGCTCAAGAAATCCAAAGAAAGTTGCCTCAAATTCAGCTTTATTCGAAAAATCAAATCTCGAGAAAAAGCGTTGGAGAAAATTCCAACATGCAAAAATTGTTTTTGGATTTTGTATAAGGATACAAGGGTTGTCCAAAAGTTTCAAACAAAGTAGGAAAATTTGGACGTAAAAGGATTTTGGTTTTCAAATTTTCTATGCATGGCGAGTGAGAAAAAAAATCAAATATGTCTGGCGGAAAATCCAAATAAATGAAATGAAAATTATCTTGTGATAAAATAGAATATGCAGGGAGATGCATGTGGTGGAAAACAAAAATCAAAAGAAATCGAAAGATAATACCGATTTATCCTGTCGACCGGGGCTTTGCCATTTTAAGTCCGGCGAGCGAGGACTTCTCCATTTCTTTTCATCCTTGTGGTGCGGGCCCTTTCCCCGGAGAAGAGGATGAAGATGGCTGCACCTTCTTCACTTGCCACACTTGTTTGGTCTTTGTTGATGTAGGTGGCTTTGTGTCTTGAAGGACTCGGCTTCTTGGCCCATAATCCCGGCCTTGCTGTTGCAGTGCTTCTTGGGTTGGTACCATGACGGATTCTCAATTTTGTCAAGTTGCTTCCAAAAGGCGACGAGACTATCCGTCTTTCTTGGCGTCACTTCAACTTCACGGATGTTTGAGGGATTTGGCCCATACTTGATCTTGATCATTGAGCATTGTTCTTTTCTTGGTTGGAACTCAAACTTTTCCTCCTTCCCATTGATGTGGAATCGGATTTCTCCATTCCCAACATCAATTTGGGCGTTTGCGGTGCCGAGGAAGGGACGTCCCAAAATGAGGGGCGTGTTCTTGTCGATATCCATCTCAAGCACCACAAAGTCCACCGGTATGAAGTTGCCTCGAATTTTTACCGGCACTTCTTCGGCTATTCCCGCGGGGTAGCGGACCGAAGAGTCTGCCAATTGCAACCTCATTGGTGTAGGAGTCAAGGTTGTGTAGCTCAAACGATCAAAGACTTCTTTGGGCATCACGCCGACGCTTGCCCCAAGATCACATAAGGCCTCGGTCGAAGTGGTGTGCCCCAATGGAACATGATATTGTGGGGCAGCCAGGGTCCTTCTTCTTTCTCGAAGCCGATTGAGTATAGCTGCGCTACACTCCTCTGTGAGCTTGACCATTTCCTCGTTGGGTAGTGGCCTCTTGTTGTTGAGGATGTCTTTAAGGTAGCGTGCATATGTGGGCACCTGCACCATGTCCAACAATGGCACGTTGACATGAATCCTTCGGATGGTCTCGACGAATCGAGCAAATTGTTCATCCTCCTTTGGCTTCCTCGTTTCGTGAGGGAATGGCAAAAAGCTTGTGTCTTGAAATTCAATTCCATTCTTCCCTTCACTTGGCTTCGGTTCTTCTTCTTTTTCTTTGGTAATAGAAGGGCTTTCCTCCTCCAGGTCGTTCCTGTTCTTCTTTGCTGCATGGTTAGGATATGGCGGATCCCGAGTGGATTTTCCTCCCCTCGTGGTAACCGCATTAACATTTTCCAAAGAAGACTCGGGTTGCCCCGGATCTTCCTGAATTAGAACCAGGAATAAGAGCAGCTAGCTGAGCAACTTGGGTTTCAATCATTTTATTAAAGCTCAGCTGATTTTTGAAAGCAGAGGAGAAACCTTCTATTTGTGCAGCTTATGTTTTCTAAGACTTTATCATTGGCAGCAAGCTTTTTGTTGATAGATTCGTTAATTTTAGCTTGGCCATAAACCAAATCTTTCAAGGAAGGTTGATTATTGTTAAAGCCAGAAAAATTGTTACCTCCTTGATATGATGGTCGGTTTTGGTTGTACCCTTGTCCTCCGTTTGGACGATACCCGTTGTTGTTGTTCATGTAGAACACCTCTTCATGGGTATGGGGGCAATCCTTCCCCATATGGCCGGTGTTCCCGCACTCCTCACACGTCATGTGTGAGTCCAATGCATGAACACCACCATTTGCGTTGTGTTCGTCCAAGCGTTTTATGAGGAGGTCAACCTTGGCGGACAAGCATGTCCACCTCCTTGACAGGGTGTACGCCTCTTGCGCGTGTTTGGAGTCGATCATCGCTCCACCCTTGATTGGAGACCATCTTCTCTATGAGTTCTTTTGCTTGGGCAATAGTTTTGGAGAAGAAGGCTCCTCCAAGCAGCGGCATCCATATGTCCACGGGTTGTTGGTGTCAACCCGTTGTAGAAATGTTGAAGAATGAGCCATTCCTCCATCCCATGGTGAGGGCAGGCCGTAATGTATTCTTGAAGCCTTTCCCATGCCTCGGGCATGGATTCGTTTGTCGCTTGCTGGAAACTTGCAATTCTTCCACGAAGGGCATTGGTTTTGCCCATCGGGAAAAACTTGGCGAGGAACGCCGTGGAACATTTGTTCCAAGTGTCAATGCTTGCACGATTGGCATAAAACCACCGTTTCGCCTTCCCAAGGAGGGATAGGGGAAACAGAGCGGAGTTTGATAGCATCTTGGTTGGCTCCGGCCGTGGCCGATGTGTTGCATATTTCCAGGAACCGTTGGAGATGAGAGTTGGCGTCCTCGGAGGCCTTTCCACAAAAGGGAATGGCTTGCACCATAGTGATGAGGCTGGACTTGATGTCAAGTCCTCGCAGCACCGGCGTCGACGTTGGGCCCAATGGGCACATTGGCGACGGAGGGCGCAGAGTAGTCACGAAGGGTCCTTTCAGCCATGAGTGTTGAGGTTGATGGTGCGGAAGATGCGGGCTCGCTTGTCGTGGGTTCTTGAGGAGAGACAACGACGCGAGGTCGAGTCTTTCTCGCAAGAGCCTCGGGATTATCAACGAAGTTTTCCGGCAAGTCGAATCCACGCATGCACTATCCTCGTTTTCACCTTTGAGAGAAAACAGATCAAGGTTAGCTCTGCAAGGGCAATGATTAAATCATCATCAAGTGTAATCATGAACATTCATTGTATTCTTATTAACCAATGTCTTCCCCGACAACGGCGCCGTAAATGCTTGTTGGCATCTCTTAAGGTCACGCGGAAAGAAACACGTGACCGCGGGAGAGCCAAGGGTTTAAGTCACTTGCACTATTTAACCAAATAATCCACATCCAAGACAAGTACTAGATATGTATTATAAGGTGGGTCATGAATATCCGCAAGCGGACTGGATAACCCGTTGTAGCATTTCACCCGAGAGTATTCAAGGGTATCGTATTTATATTTTCCCAAAGGAAGACATGGTTGATAAGAGTACTTATGTTCATGGTGTTACAAAAGAATGATGAAGTATTCACATTCCAATGCAGGGGTTAGGAGCAATAAGTTGAGGATAGTGTGACACACACCAAGGCGATGCATTCTCTTATAAAAGGGATAGAGGCGATCCTAGATAAAGCTAAACTAGACTAGCAGACCACTACTCCTAATGATACAACATTCATATGAGTGCGCAGCTTCTACCTAACATCCAAGATCATGCAAGCGCAAGCAAGCGTCTAATGCCTAGGCATCATCGGGAGATCCGTCTTACGCGAGGTCCGCCTCGCGACTCCGGCTTTTTAGACTCCTATGCCATGCCCGAACGTGGAGGATTACTTTGGATGACAAGGCTGTCACTTCTTGTCACCTACCTCTACAAACCGTGGGACACGAAACACATTCAACGGTGGGTAGATAACCCCAAAGACCGTGCCGGCGTCACTAACCACAACTCTAGATCCCTCGAGGCACCGACATGGTGGTAAATCTAGAGCACCCTTGCGGGACGATGAACCCGAAGCCTATTCATAAGAACACTAGCCTAACTAGCATACGCTAGACGAAAGGATCAAAGCTAGCACTAAGTCATGTAAGGCGTTCGTCGCTCAAGAATGAGCGACGAACGGCAATTAATCAAGTAAGATCAGGAGTAATCGGTGATCAAGTATGAACGAACGAAGAACATTCGATATGAGTTCATCTTCTATTAATGAAGAACGAAGAACGAACGACGAACTTATATGAACGAACGATGAACGATCAAACAAGATCATGATTACTCTATAAAGCTCATGACAAGGATATGAACGAAAGTATTCCATAGATGAATGATCAAGTCTCATAAAGAGAGGATACAAGAGCTATACCCAATTCTCCACAAGACTTTGGGAGCAATGAGGCAGCCCACTACTAAGCCTAGCACTACCTAGAAAGCCTCTAAACTTCTAGTGTGAGGAGAGAATGATCCTTGTGTTGTTGTGTGTGTTAAGGAGGGGGGTACCCCTCCTTATATAGGCTTGAAAGGTCGGTTCCTCGGAGGCGGTTTCGTAGGTCGGTGGCATTTAATGCGCGTGGAACCGACCTCCGCAGGCGGTGGGCAAACCGCCGAGAGAAAGTGGGCCAGTGGGGCCACCATGACGGTTCGGCCGAACCGCCTTGTTGGTTCGGCCGAACCGCCACCGGCCCCTCCCGGGCTGGGCTTTGCGGTTGGCTCCCCCACCGGATGTTGGTCTTTGATCCAGGTGCGTGAGGCCTTATTTGTGTTGGATTTCGTGGTCGTTGGCCTTTTATCTTGGAGTTGATTCCCGCGGCGAAGTGGAAGTTTTGTAAAAGTGTTGATTTGTCGCCTCGGGGCCTGGAATTCATCATTTTCCACCCGCACACTAAAAATCTAGAGGTACACGTGGAACTAGGTTATTTCTAAGTAAAATGCATGCAAGACATGCCTAGTCCTTCTCATTTATTTGACTAATTGACGGTCGAAATTGGTCCGTAACGACCGTCAACAATCTTGCCGATCGGGGACTGGAGCTTCGTCTTGTTCGTTGGTGGTTCCAGTTTTCGGATAGAATCAATACTCTTAGGGCCGACTTCAATTCCCTTTTCATGCACAATAAACCCTAGAAATTGCCCAGCCGAGACACCAAACGCACACTTGAGCGGGTTCATCTTCAAGCCGTATTGTCTTGTTCTCTTCAACACTTCTCCGAGATCAGCCACATGACTCCGAACCGATTTTGATTTCACCATGACATCATCAATATAAATTTCCACCAATCGGCCGATCAAATCGTGATATATAAAATTCATGGCTCTCCGATATGTAGCACCAGCATTCTTTAGCCCGAAGGTCATAACAACCCACTCATATAGTCCCAACGCTCCAGGACATCCGAACGCTGTCTTCGGTACATCCTCTTCAGCCATAAAAATCTGATTGTACCCAGCATTTCCATCCATAAAGCTCAAAATTTTGTTGCCGGCGGCTGCATCAACTAACAAATCGGCGTTTGGCATTGGGTACTCATCTTTTGGGGTTGCTTTATTCAAATTTCTGAAGTCAATGCAGACCCGCATCTTTCCATTTTTCTTTTCCACCGGCACGATACTTGGAAACCCACTCCGCATATCGGCATGGCCTAATGAAGCCGGCTTCATATAATCTAATAATCTCCTCTTTGACGGCTTCATAATACCTAGGGTCAATTTTCCGAGCCCCCGCTTATATGGTCGATATCCGGGTTTGGTGGGCAACCGATGTTCAACGATCGATCGGCCGAGTCCAGGCATCTCGCTATAATCCCAAGCAAAACAATCTTTAAATTCTTCCAATAAGGCCACTAATTCATCTCTTACTTCTTTACACAATTTCTTGCTAATATATGTCGGCCGAGGCTTGTCTCCATCCCCTATATCTACTTCTTCTAACTCGTCGGCCGACACAAAACCTGTTGACGTCAAAAGTCGCCGACACACCGTCGTCCGGAGAGTCCACCGAAATTCCAGCTGACGCAGAATTCTGTGCTCCCAACGGACCGGTTCAACTCGCCGATGTTCGTGTGCGCTGGTGCGTGCGGATGGTTTTCCTGCAAACCAACAAAGACGATAAAAGAGTGTAAAATTCCAAGTCATCGGCCCGGATAGACCGATGTGCAGCCATGGCCGATCACGGCATAAGATAGATAAAATCGGCCATGAACAGAGAACAGCACGGCCCATCCATTTATGTATTAAATGTTAGGCAAACGAACTGTGGTACAAACGATACGAAATCGGCCGATGCTATAACATGCGATCGGTGACTAGCAGCCGATTTCGTCGGTAGACGACCAAATCATTAAGACTTTATATGGATATGTTATCGAGTACAATGTAAACAGAGCAACTATTAATAGGATGTAATTAGTTAGGTAGCAAGAGGATAGTTTAATCATCAATCAGATCCGTGAATCGGCCGATCGGATATGCGGCCGATTCTGCCATTGATTATATTAGTGAATTATTTAGATCCGTCCAAAGGTATAATGATGATCAATAAGATCATACTCGAGTAACTCGGGTTCAAAAGCAGCTTTAACAGGTTTAGCATTAATTAAACATAAAACAGCTTAATGAACGTGATAGGCAATCGGCTAAACACTCCGAAAGAACAAGTAAGACAAATACAACCATACAGATCCCAAATCGACCGGTCGCTCCAACAGGACAAGTCAACCGATGGCACGCGGCTGGACCAGATCTAACGGCCGCGCACGCCCGGCCGATTCAGGACAAGCACAATCATAAACGTCTTAACTATGAAAGTAAGTCTACACCCTAGCTAATCGGCTGCATGCGCCTAGGACAAGTCAACTATCGCAAAGGCGGACACGGGACACGTCAACCGAATCTGCACAGTCGAATCGGCCAAGGTATAGAAAATTTCTCATAGCAGCTATCGTGACTCGAACGACCAGATCCGAGCCAATCGGCGCCGTGAGCAAAGGCTGGAACAGGGAGGCAGGACAAGTCAAACTACCTCCACCACGAGCCCGGACCAGGTCAACTTGACTCATCCCGGCCGATACTCACTACGCCGATCGAAAACAGATCTGGTCGCCGGATAACTAGCAATTAAGCTATCTAATTACGAACAATGCGCCGAGAATTAGACAACCTAATTACCTTGTCAAGCCAACGTATCGTCGACCGGAGCCCCGAAGATCCCCGCGCGAAACAGTAAAGACTTGACAGAAAATTAGGGTTTGGCGATGCGCCGAAAGTTGTATTGGATGTGAATCGAGTTTACGTGTTACATCCGAGTATGTATTTATACTCGGCAAAAAGAATCCTATTCGGACCCTCTTCGAGCCGATTTCCTAACCGACTAGGATCCCTTTTCCAAAACTAAACTATTATTTCTAATTTTACAACGTGTGCCGGGCCCATTAATGTTGTGCTCTTCCGTTAGCGTCCGCGCACGATTCCCGGAAGGAAGTCCCCTTTACTCGCTCAAGCGGCCGTCGACCTTCCGCCCACCGGCCTTCTTTGACCCGTAGTCGCCGACAATGGGTCCCTTGGTCAAAAACCGGCGTCAACACATGTCCCCCGGTCTGGGGTATGCAACGCATGCGTCGGACTGATTTATCCTTTTTTATTGCGCCGGTTTTACTCGCCCGTCACCTCTCCATAAAAGCCAAGGTCACCCCCGGTCATTTCCCATCCGTTTCTTCTCCTTTAGCTTTCATCTTCCTCTCGCTCTAGCGTCTTTCGCCCCTTTTCGAGCCTTTTCAACTTCTCACCGCGCCGCCGTCGCTTTCTCTTCTCCGGCGATCATGAATCCCACCGTCATTGCTGCTGCAGCCGCGCCGCCGGCCCCGTCTGTCGCCACCACCAACGCCGTTCGGAGGTAATGTACATTCGGGCATCCCTCTTTTCTACCTTTGCAATCTTCTTCGTGTTCTTGTTCTTGTTCATTTTCACGATCTATCTTCTTTCCGTTTTGTTTCTCATTTTAGTTTTATTCTTCGTTTTTAGGAGATCCGGAACCAAATCGTCATCCCATCGAACATCCCGACCCATTTTTTCTTGGGCCCCATGGGCGATCCGGACCCCACGGATCTTATTCGTGCCGAAACGAACCGGGTCCCGTTTCGGCAACAATCTCCTTTACCGGCCGATTGGTCCAAGTAGCTTTAGGTCATGGCCGACTCCCGTTGCAGGGTGGAGGGATTGGTATAACCGGGTATCGGCCGCTTATCGGCAAGTTTGGGCCGATATCGGCATTGCCCATGCCATAAAACTTTCTCCGGCCGACCACCACAAAAACGAACCTTTGCCGGCGGCCGCTTCCTATCTCTCGGTCGGATGCCCCGAACTGCTTCATGTTCGGGCACGGCCGGCTACCATGACCCTTCTAGACACGGTCATGTTGGCCGATTTAAATATCACGGCGGAGGCCACTCCAAACGCCATCCGCATCAAGTCCACCCACCGGATCAATCCCAAAGAAACCAGGGGTTGGAAGGTCTATATCCGGACCTATAACAAGGGGCACGGCTCGGTCGATCGCCGCGAGCACGTCGCCTTTCTCAACATGTGGCTTGACCACTTTTTCTTTGTGGGGTCAGCGTGAGCCCCACAAACAACTACCTGCCGATAGCCGATAGATTGGCCGACGGCTATGCCCTTCCTATGGGCAAATATCTTCCGGGGTCGGCGTACTTCCTTCTTCACCAGGTTTCGGTGGAGTTGCGTTTTGGCCGATCCGTCAAGAACCCGGGTGGCCCTTGGTGGTTTATCCGGATGTGGTTGTCCCTTCACACCACCAAGGCCATCGAGCTGGACCTCGGTGTCCTCACCTTCCCCGGCAACCACGCAGAATCGGCCACACCCCGATTCAGCCGGTGTATCTCCTTCGGCGAAGCGCTATCCACGGCGCCAGGGGCAGCCATGTCGGATAACACCCTGGCATATTGGTTCGCCGCCCTTTACAAGGGCCTCAACAACGAAAGTACGGATTGGTATCCGTACATTGATTTTTTCGAGAAGGGGTATGATACTCCCTTTCCGATCGACCCCACCTTCCCAACGGCCGACGGGGAGGCGGTCAAAATCTTCACCACCTGCCTCCGCCCTCGTCTCGCTGCCGACGGGACTCGCTGCCGGGGGCAAGGCGCTTTGCTCCTACGAGTTCTACCACCCGTCGGTGGCGGCTCGTCAATTCGGCTTCGCCGCTTGCCCCCGACCTCTTCTATGTGGGGAAAATAAAAGCGCGGGCTACCGTCGACAACGCCATTCAATGGAATTGGCTCGTCGGCCTCACCGCCGATGTCGCCACCGGCGACTTAGCCGGATTCTCCCCGGCGCCCGGAGCACCCGCCTCTTTGACCGCCGGTGGGGCGAGTGGAACCGGCACCTCCGCAGCCGGAACACCGCCTCATTCTTCTCCGGCTTAGTCCTGAGCGAGGCCTTTGCCGAGGTATGTGTAGCCGATTTATTTCCATAAAGCCGATTTTGTAGATGAAATTGGCCACTCTTAATGTTCACCTTTGTATATTTCCCTTTTCGACCGGACACGGAGGAGCCGCCGACCCGGAGTATCGGTGGTCGGTCGATTGCGTACATGATGCCGAGCCCAATTGCTCCAAACATCGGCTTCACGGATCGTACTCCTGCCCAAGCCTTTGGGGCAATGCTTCGAGGGGCACCAACTGCTCGCAAGGCCAAGACTAAAACGGCCGCAATCGGAAAGAGGAAGGCTAATGCACCAGCCGCAAGGCCGATTCAAGCCCCGAAGCGCCATCGCGCGCCGCTAAAGCAGCCTGCGCTCCCGTCCGACCCGGATTACTTCAGCGAACCATCTCCGCCGCGTCAGGTTGTTATTGCATAATCGCCGATTCCCTCTTTACTTTACACGGTCTAACCATGAGTTCTTCGCAGGAATCGGCGGTTCTTCCTCCTCGGGCCCGCACACCGACGCCCGATAGGCCGATCCGCCTATCAACTCCTCCCCGGCCAGGACACCGACACCCGAAAGGCCGATCCCCGTAGCTCCGGGACCGGCGGTTGTACCAAGCCAGGCCGATCCAAACCTTGCAGAGAGCTCAACTCGCTTGGATCGGCTCGCGTCTTCCGAGGTCGCCGCCGAAGTTGAACCAGCGGACCGCGTGTCACCCGCGGTTTCTCCTAAGGACACCGTTGCCGACGAAGAACCAATCGGCCGGGAACCGCTCGCGGCTTCTCCCGTAGGCACCGCTGCCAATGAATCTACCGAGGAGCCCGCCGATATCGAGCAAGCTGGCCGTGTGCCCGATGCTGCCCCGAAGATGTCGCTGGCGAAGAAGAATCGGCCGGCCGAGAGTTGATTGGGGCAAATGAACCCGTGGGTTCAATGGCGCAGCCGATAGACGTCCGACCGCTCCGCATCGATGCTTCGCATGTTTGTTTTTACTATCTCCCTTTTATTTTCTTGATTTGCTTCTGATTATTAACTTCACTTTATCTTCCTTGGTATTCCGGGCGCCCAGCTTCCCTCGTCCCGCGCCGATCTTGGTATCCGCTTCCGGTCTTACCACCGTGAACGAAATCGCGCGCAGGCTCGAGGCCTCTTCGGTTGATCGCTGGTGGCCGACGCCCACCCCATAAGGGCCCGGTACTTGGAGGTTCGGACAGAGCTCCCGGAGGATGTGCGCGACGCTCTCGCACCGTGTGGCGTATATGGAGTACCGGCAAATGGACTTTGCTCGTGCCCGGCGGCGTCCGGCTCGCCACGCGGAGCAGCAGCAAGCGGCGTTGCTCGCCGAGAACTCCATCAAGCGCTCCGAGGAGGAGGCCCGGAAGACCCAAGAGATGCAAGAGCAACTCTCAAATCGGCAGGATGAACTGCAGGCAATCAACCAGGAGATTGCCGATTTGAGAGCAACGCCGGCTCTCAAGGAGGAGGCGGCGGCGGCCTTGGAAGCTACAATTGTACAGCTGTCGGCCGATGTGGCGGCTCAACAGAGACGACGGCCGAAGCAATTCAAACAGCCGAGAAGATGGTCGCTGCGGCGCAGGCTAATGTCGGCCCGATCGAGGATGACCTCTTGGTCATGGCCAATCTCGACTCTATGCTGGCCCGCGCATTATCTGCCGTCCAAGATTTTCTCGTCCCGCGCCGAGGCCGTCAATTATGCTTGATTGTAATAGGATCTCCAACAAAATTTTGGTCGTAAACATTTTTTTGCACTAAGGGCGATATATAATCATATCGGCCATCTTGAAGGCGATGTTCTAACATCGGCTAATTTATCAATGACTTCCTCTATTTTGCTTTTGTATTTTTTGGGCTAAGGGCGATACTCTCGTATCGGCCGTCTCAAGGCGATGTGCATCGACATCGGCTGTAGTCTTTTTAGGCCGAACACTATGAGTTAATCCAAATACTAGGATAATACTCGCTTCAAATACTTTCCATTAAGTGCTCGACCGAATTCTTCCCCTTCTAATTCTTTCAAAATATATGCATTACCCGGTGCCGATCGGCTAATCAAATAAGGTCCCTCCCAATTAGGCGACCATTTACCAAACCGATTGTCCTTTACTCCGATCGGCATCCTAAGCTTCCGGACCAAATCGCCCTCTTTAAACTGTTTCTGCACAACCTTCTTATCATAATGACGGGCAACCCTTGCTTTATTCTGCTCTATTTTCTCTAATGCATCCAGCCGATTTTGTACCACATCTTCTAATTCATCCATCATCAATCCGTAGTACTGATCGGCCGAAAGTTTTTGTTGCAACTCAATCCTTCCGGAGCCGATAGCTGTCTCCCATGGCAGATACGGCTTCGTGCCCATATACCAACCGATACGGCGTAACTTGCATGGCTCCATGCCGTGACATACGATAAGCCCACAAAGCGTCCATCAATTTCATATGCCACTTACGAGGATACTCTTGTATTTTCCGCTTGATTAACTTAATCGGACTCTTATTCGCCGCTTCAGCTTGTCCATTGGCTTGGGCATAATATGGTGACGAATTAATTAACTTAATTCCCATCTCATCAGCAAAAGTTTGAAATTCGTCCGACGTGAATACTGATCCTTGATCTGTTGTGATTGTCTCTCGGAATTCCAAATGTATAAATAATATGCTCCTTAACAAACGTTACCACGACGGCCGTCGAAACTTTACGATAGGGTGCCGCTTCAACCCACTTTGTGAAGTAATCTGTAGCTACCAATATGTATTGATGTCCTTTGCTTGATGCTGGATTTATCCGGCCAATCATATCCATGGCCCAGACCTCCGAACGGCCAAGGTTTGATTACCGGATTCATAGCCGACGCAGCGCTCTCTCGTATAGGTCCAAATTTCCGACAATCTTGGCAACTTTTATAATATTTGAAACAATCGGCCAACATTGTCGGCCAGTAATAACCAGCTCGCCTTAGCAACCACTTCATCTTATGGGCCGATTGATGCGTTCCGCAAATTCCATCATGTACTTCGCTCATCACCACTTTTGCCTCGGTGTCATCAATACACTTGAGAAGCACCCCATCAATTGTCTTGAAAAATAGTTGATCATCCAACGAACATACTTCAAAGCTTTATATCTTATCTTCTTATTTGTAGATTGGGATGGATTGCTCAAAAATTTCGAATTTCCGTACGCCAATCGGCTTCTTCAATATCGGCTATCTCTAAGTCTGTTTTCGCGAGCCGATATCCGGATGCTAGCTGAGCCAAGTTATTTGCTTCAAAATTCTGCTCTCTTGGTATATGGCTGACTCTAACACACTTGAACCTTTTCATTAACTTCGACACTTTCCATGATATTGCAACAATATTTCATCTTTACACTCATACTCATCGGCCAGCTGACTCACAATCAACAAGGAATCTCCGAAAATTTCCACAAAATCAGCCCCGGCATCGATGAGTAATTCCAATCCTTTTAACATCGCCTCATATTCGATTTGGTTGTTGGTGTACGCCTCTACTGTAATAGAGTATCCACGTACTCGCCCCGAGGCGACACAACAACCAAGCCGATTCCACTTCCTTCCTTGCAAATCGAACCATCAAAGAACACCGTCCATGGCACCGGTTCAACATACCTGGCCGAGTGTTCACCGTGCTGCACTACTAGATCAGCCAATACTTGTGCTTTTACCGCTTTGGCCGATTCATAGCCTAAATCAAACTCCGCAATTGCCAACATCCATTTGCCCAACCGGCCTTTGGGGACCGGAGCCGATAGCATATACTTTACGACATCGGCCTGGCAAACGACAAGTACACTCTTCTCGCCAACGAGATAATGCCTTAATTTTGTGCATGAAAAATACGAGACAGAGACATAACCTTTCGACTTCCGGATACCGTGTTTCTGCATCAATCAGCTTTGCGGCCGAGATAAAATATGACTCGCTCTTTTCCCTCCTCGTTCTTGAGTCAATGCTCGAGCCGATGCACCCGTCATCGGCCGATAAATATAACTTAAAGGGCGTGCCCGACTTTGGCGGAACCATTACGGTGGGGACACCAAATACTTCTTGATATCTTCTAAAGCCTTTTGATGGATCGGCTCCCACCGAAACTCTTGATTGGCCTTGAGCTTCAACAATGGCGTAAACACATCAAGTCGGCCGGACAAGTTTGAGATAAATCGCCTCGATAAAATTAATCTTGCCGATCGTGGATCGGAGCTTCGTCTTGTTCGTCGGCGGTTCCAACTTTCTCGATAGAATCAATACTCTTAGGGCCGACTTCAATTCCCTTTTCATGCACAATAAACCCCAGAAATTGTCCAGCTGAGACGCCAAACGCACACTTGAGCGGGTTCATCTTTAGGCCGTATTGTCTTGTCCTCTTCAACACTTCTCCGAGATCAGCCACATGACTCCCAACCGATCTTGATTTCACCATGACATCATCAATGTAAATTTCCACCAATCGACCGATCAAATCATGATATATAAAATTCATGGCCCTCCGATATGTAGCACCAGCATTTTTTAGTCCGAAGGTCATGACAACCCACTCATACGAGTCCCAACGCTCCGGGCATCCGAATGCCGTCTTCGATATATCCTCCTCGGCCATAAAAATCTGATTATACCCAGCATTTCCATCCATAAAGCTCAAAATTTTGTTGCCGGCGGCTGCATCAACCAACAAATCGGCGTTTGGCATTGGATACTCATCTTTCGGAGTTGCCTTATTCAAATTTCTGAAGTCAATGCAGACCCGCATCTTTCCATTTTTCTTCTCCACCGGTACAATACTAGAAACCCATTCCGCATATCGGCATGGTCCGATGAAGCCGGCTTCATACAATCTAATAATCTCTTCTTTGACGGCTTCATAATACCTAGGGTCAATCTTCCGAGCCCCCGCTTATATGGTCGATATCCGGGTTTAGTGGGCAACCGATGTTCAACAATCGATCGGGTCGAGTCCAGGCATCTCGCTATAATCCCAAGCAAAACAATCTTTAAATTCTTTCAATAAGGCCACTAATTCATCTCTTACTTCCTTACACAATTTCTTGCTAACATATGTCGGCCGAGGTTTGTCTCCATCCCCTATATCTACTTCTCCTAACTCGTCGGCCGACACAAAACCGTGGCCTAATTTCCCGTCTTCTGTTTCGTCAATCGGCCGACCTACCATGTCTTCGGTGTGTATACCGATCGGCCGATTGTCCGTCAATTCTCCCGTGGGGCCCATCGGAGCAGCCGGGGTACTCGACCCCCGGTCACAATAACTCCGTCATCCGTGATGTTTATGGCTTCCGCATCCCAATACGTGCCCGATAAACAAGGCAAGTTCTCTAGACCGGCAAACTCGAAATCGGCGATTGCAACGGTTACGGACTTATCGGCCCGCACGATTTCGACCTTGTTGCCGACCCATTGAATCAAACACTGGTGCATAGTTGATGGGATGCAACAATTGGCATGAATCCAGTCTCTCCCCAATAAAGTGGTGTACGCACCTTTCCCGTCGATGATGAAAAAAGTGGTGGGTATGGTTTTGCTGCCCACGGTGATCTCCATTATTGCGGCCCCACGCACATCTTGGCTTCTCCCACTCGTAATCCTTGAGCGTCGGATTGGCCCTCATCATTTCTTCCGACGTCTTCCCGAGTTTGCGGTATGTAGTAATTGGCATGACATTAACCGCTGCTCCTCCGTCGACCAACATTTTCCTCATCGGCGACCCATTGACATAGCCGCTAATGTATAATGCCTTGAGATGCAAATGATCGAGTTGACCGGTTTATCAAACACCGCTGATTCCGGTGTCCACGGAATCTCCGAAGTCTCCCCAATCGGTTCTTCTTCAGCTCGAATTTTCATCGTCCGATCCGACAATCCTGGGCATCAATGACATCACATTCACCGTGGCTTCGACTGGACCACCCGAGACCGCACTTTCGGCCTCCATTGCTTCTTGGGCTTTGGCTTATCATCTTGGTCATCTCTGTAATGCCGTCTACCCTTGATTTCCCGACAACGCATTCTTTGAAGCCTCCTCTTTTGGGTTTTGCTCGAACAAACCACCGGGGCACCATCGACCCTCGCTCTCGGTCCGATCACCTCTCGAGTCTTCATGGTATTGGTAATTGAACTCTTCTTCATCATCGATTGGCCCCAGCCGATCGTGGACGAAGGTTCTCCTTGGCACTACGTATCTTTGTTCCTCGTATCCGTGATCGTAGCCAATCGCTCTTCCGGGGGCCGATTGTTGAGAGTCATAGTTGCGATCAATCGGCCGTCCTTGGTAACTTGACGACCCGACATCACGATACTCTTCCCGGCCAAGCACACTCCGGACAGTTCTCGATAGATGGAAGCTTCATGTTTCGGTCCCAACAAGATCGAAAGAAAGGACAATCCCAGTGTGGGTCAAAATCTTCTCGGCGGACTACACCTTGCCTCGTACTCGCTGATTTTGACCAATAAATTCCTGTTCATGTGCCATCTGGTCTCTTTCTTCCCTTTCCCTCTTCTTCTCATATCGGCGTATGAAACCAGCCGATCCACCGCCGATAGTATTGATGCACATCGTATTAGCAGGGAAAGGATGCCCATCAACTTTCATCTTCTTCTTCACATCAGCTGCTCGCAATATCCCACCGTCAACCGCCTTCCGGATCTCATCCCTCATAGCATAACAATCAACAGTGTTATGATGTGAATTCCCATGCCACTTGCACCATTTAGCCATTTTCTTCAACTCCTCCGGCGTAGGAATCTTGTGATGAGGGGAAAGCTGGATTTTCTTTTCCCGCAGTAGTCGATCAAATATCTCATCGGCCTTGGATAAATCAAAATCATATTTTCTCTCCTTGGGATTCACATGCGGAGAGAATATCGGCCGTTTGTTATTAGTCCATTCAACTGCATTAACTCCCTCCTCATCACCTTCACTCGTCGAAATCAGCATAAGCTACCCGATACCGCCGATTCCTCGGTGAGCTGGAGATTCTCTTCCTGGCCAACCGCCCTTCGTGTTAGCTGTGCCAGCCCATCAAACTCATGTGGGGTAAACTTTTCTTTGATGTTGGAGAATAACCCCGCATAAGCAATTTCGGCCAATCTGTTGCTCGTCAGAGTTCAGGTTGTAGCATCGTCCCCTCGAGTCCCGAACCTCCGTATATAATCAGCTATCGATTCCCAGCTTCTGTTTTACCGCCATTAAATCGGACAAACTAAGCTCGGTGATGCCCGTAAAAAGTACGAGTGAAACCTTTTCTCCGGATCGGCCCAACTTTGAATAGAACCAGGCGACAGCGAAGCAAACCATGAAAAGGCCGATCCGGACAATGACAAGTGGGAATAACCTCGACCCGCAAAGCCTCCCGAGTAGACGCCTCACCCAGCTGTGCGTCATATCGGCCGATGTGCTCCATAGTCGATGTATTATCTTGCCCGGAAAATTTGGAAAACTCAGGAATTTTATATTTATTGGGTAAAGCTACGGAATCCATCCGATCAGGGTAAGGTCGCCGATATAATGCACTCTTCTCCTTAGGCTTCAAACCGAATTGATCTCTCATCATATCGGCGATTTTAGCCATGAGGCTATTCATATCATTGGGTCCAGCGAGTTGCTGATCCGGTCCCCGTCATATAAGCTGTATTGGGTTGTCCCCAGCTTGGGTGTATCAACCGACCGTTCCCGGAAATCCCAGTGCTAGTAGCCGGGAATAATGTCCGCGGAGCGATTCCATAATTCATGGCCGATTGGATCGGCCGTCCGATCATGAATCCCTGTCCCCCAGCAGTTGGTCGTGGAATACCGGATATCGGCCGTACTATAGTAGGTGAGTTTTCAATTCCACTCGGGCCGATATTTGGTACGTAGAAGAAATTGGGTTGTTGTGCCATCCGTGGGACCGCTGCCACATTGGTTGCTGCCCCCAACTCGAAGTCGGCTCGTTGTACATCTTGTCCGTTGCCTTCTTCCGTTACCGACTTCTTGGGGCCACCGTCATCCTCTTTGCCCGGCTGGGTTGCACTCGGTACTTGCATTTGCATTGTCCTTGCCAGGCCATAGGTGAGGTGGCATGCCGTACGGGGCTGAAACCCTTCCTGCGGTATGGTACTCCGGAGGCTAATTCCCCGATTCGACCGTACAGGAGTGCCGAAAGGCCGAGTGTATGCAGGTCCGAATACCCTTCGATGAACAGCCTACCATCAATTGTGTCCTTGATCAAATTCCCGATGGTGTTGGTCAACACGCCCGATTGATTGATTAGGGCATGATGAACGGACGAGTTGACCATATCATCGAGTTGGTTGGCATCCGGCAATCTCTCGGGCTTTGATTTGGTCTAGTTCTTCCGGATGCGGAATCCGAGGGAAGTCTCCTTTTGTGGCCACTCCGCCACGTGTCACTCGTCAGTGGCTTGAAAGTACTTTTTCATTGCTTCGGCCAAGTATTCCCGATACTGCAGTTTTTGTTCTGTCGTCATCTTCCCCCAGGCCGAAAGTGTGTTGTCATCGAAACTTCCCCATGGCCTTTGCCATCCGTCCCGAGAGGGATCGGAACGAAAATCGGCCGATTCTCAGCATCGACCATTGGTGTTCCGTCCTCCCCGACTCGCCTGCATGTACGACATCTTGATCTTGGTTGCTTTTGTCCCACTCGGGCGTGCCAAAAAGTGTGTTGACGTCAAAAGTCGCCGACACACCGTCGTCCGGAGAGTCCACCGAAATTCCAGCCGACGCAGAATTCCGTGCTCCCAACGGACCGGTTCAACTCGCCGATGTTCGTGTGCGCTGGTGCGTGCGGATGGTTTTCCCGCAAACCAACAAAGACGATAAAAGAGTGTAAAATTCCAAGTCATCGGCCCGGATAGACCGATGTGCAGCCATGGCCGATCACGGCATAAGATAGATAAAATCGGCCATGAACAGAGAACAGCACGGCCCATCCATTTATGTATTAAATGTTAGGCAAACGAATCGTGGTACAAACGATACGAAATCGGCCGATGCTATAACATGCGATCGGTGACTAGCAGCTGATTTCGTCGGTAGACGACCAAATCATTAAGACTTTATATGGATATGTTATCGAGTACAATGTAAACAGAGCAACTATTAATAGGATGTAATTAGTTAGGTAGCAAGAGGATAGTTTAATCATCAATCAGATCCGTGAATCGGCCGATCGGATATGCGGCCGATTCTGCCATTGATTATATTAGTGAATTATTTAGATCCGTCCAAAGGTATAATGATGATCAATAAGATCATACTCGAGAACTCGGGTTCAAAAGCAGCTTTAACAGGTTTAGCATTAATTAAACATAAAACAGCTTAATGAACGTGATAGGCAATCGGCTAAACACTCCGAAAGAACAAGTAAGACAAATACAACCATACAGATCCCAAATCGACCGATCGCTCCAACAGGACAAGTCAACCGATGGCACGCGGTCGGACCAGATCTAACGGCCGCGCACGCCCGGCCGATTCAGGACAAGCACAATCATAAACGTCTTAACTATGAAAGTAAGTCTACACCCTAGCTAATCGGCTGCATGCGCCTAGGACAAGTCAACTATCGCAAAGGCGGACACAGGACACGTCAACCGAATCTGCACAATCGAATCGGCCAAGGTATAGAAAATTTCTCATAGCAGCCTATCGTGACTCGAACGACCGGATCCGAGCCAATCGGCGCCGTGAGCAAAGGCTGGAACAGGGAGGCAGGACAAGTCAAACTACCTCCACCACGAGCCCGGACCAGGTCAACTTGACTCATCCCGGCCGATACTCACTACGCCGATCGAAAACAGATCCGGTCGCCGGATAACTAGCAATTAAGCTATCTAATTACGAACAATGCGCCGAGAATTAGACAACCTAATTACCTTGTCAAGCCAACGTATCGTCGACCGGAGCCCCGAAGATCCCCGCGCGAAAACGAGTAAAGACTTGACAGAAAATTAGGGTTTGGCGATGCGCCGAAAGTTGTATTGGATGTGAATCGAGTTTACGTGTTACATCCGAGTATGTATTTATACTCGGCAAAAAGAATCCTATTCGGACCCTCTTCGTGCCGATTTCCTAACCGACTAGGATCCCTTTTCCAAAACTAAACTATTATTTCTAATTTTACAACGTGTGCCAGGCCCATTAATGTTGTGCTCTTCCGTTAGCGTCCGCGCACGATTCCCGGAAGGGAAGTCCCCTTTACTCGCTCAAGCGGCCGTCGACCTTCTCGCCCACCGGCCTTCTTTGACCCGTAGTCGCCGACAATGGGTCCCTTGGTCAAAAAACCGGCGTCAACAAAACCGTGACCTAGTTTCCCATCTTCTGTTTCGTTAATCGGCCGACTCATCATATCCTCAATCCGTGTATCGATCGGCCGATTATCCGCCAATTCTCCCGTGGGGCCCATCGGAGCAGCCGAGGGTACCCGACCCCCGGTCACAATAACTCCGTCGTCTCGTAATGTTTATGGCCTCCGCATCCCAATATGTGCCCGATAAACAAGGCAAGCTCTCCGGACCGGCAAACTCAAAATCGGCGGTTGCAATGGTTACGGACTTATCGGCCCGCACGATTTCAACCTTGTTGCCGACCCATTGAATCAAACACCGGTGCATGGTCGATGGGATGCAACAATTGGCATGAATCCAGTCTCTCCCCAACAAAGTTGTGTATGCACCTTTCCCGTCAATGATGAAAAAAGTGGCGGGTATGGTTTTGCTGCCCACGATGATCTCCATTATTGTGGCCCCACGCACATCTTGGCTTCTCCCGCTGTAATCCTTGAGCGTCGATTAGCCCTCATCATTTCTTCCGGCGTTTTCCCAAGCTTGCGGTACGTGGTAATCGGCATGACATTAACCGCTGCTCCTCCGTCGACCAACATTTTCCTCATCGGCGATCCGTTGACGTAGCCGCTAATATACAATGCCTTGAGATGCAAATGGTCGAGTTGACAGGCTTATCAAATACCGCCGATTCCGGCGTCCAAAGAATTTCTCGAAGTCTCCCCAACTGGTTCTTCTTCAGCCGAATTTTCATCGGCCGATCCGACAATCCGGGGCATCGTGGACATCATATTCACTCGCAGCTTCAGCTCGGACCACCCGAGACCGCACTTTCGGCCTCCATTCCCTCTTGGGCTTGGGCTCATCATCTTGGTCATCTCTATGATGCCGTTTACCCTTGATCTCTCGACAACGCATTCTTTGAAGCCTTCTCTTTTGGGTCTTGTTGAGCAAACCACCGGGACACCACCGTCCTTCGTTCTCGGTTTGGTCATCTCTCAAACCTTCACGGTATTGGTAATCAAACTCTTCCTCATCATTGATTGGCCCCAGCCGATCGTGAACGGAGGCTCTCTTTGGCACTATGTATCTTCGCTCATCATATCTCGCGATTACAGCCGATCGTTCTTCCGGGGGCCGATTGTTGTAATTCGTAGTCGCGATCAATCGGCCGTCCCCGGTAACTTGATGACCCGCCATCACGATACTCTTTCCGGCCGGTGCACTCGGGCAGTTCTCGATAGATGGAAGTTTCATGTTTTGGTCCCAGCAGTATCGAAAGAAAGGACAATCCCGAGTGTGGGTCAAAATCCTCTCGGCGGATCACGCTTTGCTCGTATTGCCGACTTTGATCGATAGATTCCTGTTCAAGTGCCATCTGATTTCTTTCTTCCCTCTCCCTCTTCCTCTCATATCGGCGTATGAAACCAGCTGATCCACCGCCGATGGTATTGATGTACATCGCATTAGCCGGAAAGGGTGCCCATCAACTTTCATCTTCTTCTTTACATCAGCTGCTCGTAATACCCCACTCGTCAACCGCCTTCTGGATCTCATCTCTCATAGCATAACAATCAACGGTGTTATGATGTGAATTTCCATGCCACTTGCACCACTTAGCCATTTTCTTCAATTCCTCCGGCGTAGGAATTTTGTGATGAGGTGAAAGCTGAATTTTCTTTTCCCGCAGCAGCTGATCAAATATCTCGTCGGCCTTAGATAAATCAAAATCATATTTTCTCTCCTTAGGATTGACATGCGGAGAAAATATCGGCCGTTTGTTATTAGTCCACTCAACTGCATTAATTCCCTCTTCATCATCTTCACCGTCAAAATCGGCATAAGCTACCCGATACCGCCGATTCCTCGGTGAGCCGGAGATTCTCTTCCCGGCCAACCGCCCTTCGTGTCACCTGTGCCAGCCCATCAAACTCATGTGGGGTAAACTTTTCTTTGATGTTGGAGAATAGCCCCGCATAAGCAATTTCGGCCAACTCGTTGCTCGTCAGGTTCAGATTGTAGCATCGTCCCCTCGCAGTCCCGAACCTCTCGTATATAATCAGCTATCGACTCCCCGCTTTCTGTTTCACGGCCATTAAATCGGACAAACTAAGCTCGGTGATGCCCGTGAAGAAGTACGAGTGAAACCTTTTCTCTAGATCGGCCCAACTCTGAATAGAACCAGGTGACAGTGAAGCAAACCATGAAAAAGCCGATCCGGATAATGACAAGTGGGAATAGCCCGACCCGCAAAGCCTCCCGAGTAGATGCCTCACCAAGCCGTGCGTCATATCGGCTGATGTGCTCCATAGTTGATGTGTTATCTTGCCCGTAAAACTTGGAAAACTCAGGAATTTTATACTTATTGGGTAAAGCCACGGAATCCATCCAATCGGGGTAAGGTCGCCGATACAATGCACTCTTCTCTTTAGGCTTCAAATCGAATCGATCTTTCATCATATCGGCGATCTTAGCCATGAGGCTATTCATATCATTGGGTCCAGCAGCTTGCTGATCCGGTCCCCGTCATATAAGCTGTATTGGGCTGTCCCCCGCTTGGGTGTATCAACCGACCGTTCCCGGAAATCCCGATGCGTAGCCGGGAATAATGACTGCATGAGCGATTCCATAATTCATGGCCGATTGGATCGGCCGTCCGATCATGAATCCATGTCCCCCAGCCGATGCGGTCGGCTGTGGAATACCGTGATATCGGCCGTACTATAGTGGGTGAGTTCTCAATTCTACTCGGGCCGGTATTTGGTACGTAGAAGAAATTAGGCTGTTGTGCCATCCGCGGGACCGCTGCCACATTGGTTGGTGCCCCCAACTCGTAAGTCGGCTGTTGTACATCTTGCCCGTCGCCTTCTTCCGTTACCGACTTCTTGGGGCCACTCGTCATCCTCTTTGCCTGGCTGGGTTGCACCGGTACCCGTATTTGCATTGTCCTTGCCAGGCCACAGTTGAGGTGGCATGCCGTACATGGGCTGAACCCCTGCCCGGGGTGTGGTACTCAGGAGGCTAATTCCCGACTCGTCCGTACGAGAGTGCCGACAGGCCGAGTGTATGCAGGTCCGGAATACCCTTCAATGAACAGCCTGCCATCAATTGTGTCCTTGATCAAATTCCCGATGGTGTTGGTCAACACGCCCGATTGATTGATTAGGGCCCGATGAACGGACGAGTTGACCATATCACCGAGCTGATTGGCATCCGGCAGTCTCTCGGGCTTTGATTTGGTCTAATTCTTCCGGATGCGGAATCCGAGGGAAGTCCCCTTTCGTGGCCACTCGCCACGTGTCACCTGTCAAGGCTTGAAAGTACTTCTTCATTGCTTCGGCCAAGTACTCCTGGTACTGCAGCTTTTGTTCCGTTGTCATCTTCCCCCAGGCCGAAAGTGTGTTGTCATCGTAAACTTCCCCATGGCCTTTGCCATCCGTCCCGAGAGGGACCGGAACGAAAATCGGCCGATTCTCAGCATCGACCATTGGTGTTCCGTCCTCCCCGACTGCCTCGCATGTACGACATCTTGATCTTGGTTGCTTTGGTCCCACCGGCGTCCACCGGCGTGCCAAAAAGTGTGTTGACGTCAAAAGTCGCCAACCCACCGTCGTCCGGAGAGTCCACCGAAACCCCGGCCGACGCAGAGTCCCGTGCTCCCAACGGACCGGCTTGGCTCGCCGATGTTCGTATGCGCCGGTGCGTGCCGGATGGTTTTCCTGCAAACCAACAAAGACAATAAAAAGTGTAAAATTCCAGGTCATCGGCCCGTATAGACCGATGTGCAGCCGTGGCCGATTCTAGCGTAAGATAGACAGAATCGGCCATCGACAGGGAACAAGCACGGCCCATCCATTTATGTATTAAATGCCAGGCAAGCGAACCGTGATGCAAACGATACGGAATCGGCCGACGCTATAACATGCAATCGGTGGCTAGCAGCCGATTTCGTCGATAAGCGATCAAATCATTAAGACTTTGCAGGGATATATTATCGAATAAAACATAAAAGAGATGATTATTAAAGGGATGTAATTAATTTGATAGTAAAAAGACGGTTCAATCATCAACCGTAGTAGTAAATCGGCCGATCGGGCGATCCGGCCGATTCTCGCTATCAATTATAATAGTAAGTTATTAGATCTATCTAAATGTATAATGATGATCAATAAAATCATACTAATAACTCGGGTTCAAAAGCAGTTTTAACAGATTTGGCACTAATTAAACATAAAACAGCTAATGAACGTGATAAGCAATCGGCTAAACACTCCGAAAGAACAAGTAAGACAAGTACAACCACGCAGATCCCAAATCGACCGACCGCTCCAACAGGACAAGTCAACCGATGGCACGCGATCGGACCAGGTCTAACGGCCGCGCACGGCTGGCCGATTCAGGACAAGCACGATCATACACGCCTTAACTATGAAAGTAAATCTACACCCTAGCCAATCGGCTGCATGCGCCTAGGACAAGTCAACTATCGCAAAGGCAAACACAGGACACGTCAACCGAATCTGCACGATCGAATCGGCCAAGATGTAAAAGAATTCTCATAGCGGCTATCGTGATTCGAACGACCAGATCCGAGCCAATCGGCGCCGTGAGCAAAGGCTGGAACGGGAGGCAGGACAAGTCAAACTACCTCCACCACGAGCCCGGACCAGGTCAACTTGACTCATCCCGGCCGATACTCACTACGCCGATCTAGAACAGATCCGGTCGCCGGATAACTAGCAATTAAGCCATCTAATTACGAACAATGCGCCGAGAACTAGACAAGCATAATTACCTTGTCAAGCCAACGTGTCGTCGACCGGAGCCCCGAAGATCCCCGCGCGAAAACAAGTAAAGACTTGACAAGAAATTAGGGTTTGGCGATGCGCCGAAAGTTGTATTGGATGTGAATCGAGTTTACATGTTACATCCGAGTATGTATTTATACTCGGCACAAAGAATCCTACTCGGACCCTCTTCGGGCCGATTTCCTAACCGACTAAGATCTTTTTCCAAAATTAAACTATTATTTCTAATTTTACAACGTGGGCCGGGCCCATCAATGTTATGCTCATCTCGTTGGCGTTCGCGCACGATTCCCGGGAGGTACGCGCCTTTTACTCTCCCAAGCGGCCGTCGGCCTTCCGCTCACCGGCCTTCTTTTGACCTATAGTCGCCGACAATGGGTCCCTTGGTCAAAAACCG
>JAUNZO010003900.1:0-25612 GCA_031894775.1 Chloris gayana | reverse complement strand
CTTTTTTTCTTGAATACGCAGGAGAACTGCGTATCATTGCATTAAGAAGATAGAGTGGGTCGACGACCCTTTACAAGTAATAACGGTCCCAACCGCCTGTACAATAAAAGGGCGTTTCAGCGCTAGGCAGGAAGAGGTCAGAACCCTACTAGCCTAAGGACTACTCTCGCGACACCAAATGACCAAGGTTCCGTGCCCCAGCGAGAATCCACGTTCGTGCCTCATCCTTGATGTGCCGGAGTATGGACGCAGCTATTGAGCTTCCTTGCTGGAAAACCTTTGTATTCCTACCCTTCCATAAGTTCCAGGTCACCAGGAGGAAGGCGGTGTCAATCCCTTTTCGCGGCCGCGTAGATAGTCCCGATCGCAATTCCATCCAGAATTCTGCGATGCCCGGTTCGTCGCGCATGGAACGGTTGTGCAACCCTAGCCAGCTAAGCGATTCCCACCAAACCTGTTTGGCAATCGGGCAGTGTAGTAGTAGGTGTTCGATCTCCTCCGGAGACCGGTCGCAGAGGGCGCAGGTGTCGTCGTCTTGGAGTCCATGGCGCTTGCGTCGCCCCGACGTCCACGTCCGTCGATGCAAGGACAGAAGCATGAAGAATTAGACCCGTGGTGGCGCCCGGGTTTTCCAGAGTAGGCTCGCGCCTTCCAGCTTAATGGAGCCACAGTGATACATCTCATATGCTGATCGCGCGGAATATTGGGTAGAGGGCGTCCATCGCCAACAGATTTGGTCAGGTGCTCCCTCGGTTACCTGGACCTGTTGCATGGCGGTCCATAGATGTAGATATTGGGTGATAGCCAGCACTGTAAGAGGTCCTGTAATGTCTCTAATCCATTGCTTGTTCCGTAGGGCCTGTTGCACCGATCGGGTTTTCTGAGTTGCGGCCGGGATTGCTCGCAACAGGTCGGGTGCAATATCTTGGATGGTTTTCCCGTGGAGCCACCTATCTGTCCGGAAAAACGCGAGCGCCCCATCACCTAGCTGGACCTCGATAGAGGCATCAAACATTTGTTGCACTTCCGGCTCGCATTGAACAGACAACCGAGACCACGGCCTTCTCCGGTCCGTCCGTTTAAGCCATAGCCACCTTAGGCGAAGGGCATAGGCCGTGAGCTTTAGGTCCGGCACCCCAGCACCACCAAGCTCATAAGGCCTCGGTGACAATTTGCTAAGATAGCGTGCATTGCCCGCCGGTGGCCAACTCGGCTCCCGCCCAAAGGAACCCTCGCCCCAACTTGTCGACGGCCTTGAGCGCCCGAGCTGGTAGGTTAATGGAGATTAGCGTGTAGATGGGCATCGCGGAGAGTGTGGTCTTCATTAGTGAGAGGCGTCCTGATTTATGCATCGGACCGGCCTTCCAGGTGGGTAGACGGTTTCGAGCTTGTCCACAAGAGGTTCCAGGTGATGCTTCCGTAGCCGACTCGTGGACAAGGGCATTCCAAGGTACGTGATAGGAAACTACGAGAATTGGCAAGGCGGTAGGTCCTTTGTCGTGGCGAGGTCGGTCGTTGTGCATGCGATAGGTACTACCGTGCACTTCGCCATGTTGGTTCTCGATCCGAAGCGCAACCGAAGAGGTCGAGTATGGCCGTGGTGGCGATCAAGTCTTGATGTGTCGGAGCGATGAACAAGGCCGCATCATCGGCGAACAGGGAGCATCGGTGTGAGATTACCGGAAACCCGACGAGCGGTAGCACCTCCTGTTGCCCAGCATGGTTGATTAGTTTGTGAAGCACATCCATAACTAGTAAGAAGAGCGCCGGCGAAGCGGGTCGCCTTGCCGCAACCCGCGGGCAAGGTCGATGGGCTTGCCGGGCTCTCCATTGAGCAGAACCCGCGTGGAGGTTGTTGAGAGGAGGATTGACGACCAATTTCTCCATTTGGCTCCGAAGCCGTGCTTGCTCCAGGACATGTAGAAGGAAGGGCCAAGAAACGGTGTCGAACGCTTTGGCAATGTCAAGCTTTAACGAGCAATTTAGCGATCTTTTTTTGCTTGAATAGCTCGGCGGACGCTTGAACGAAACGGAAGTTGTCGTGAATCGACCTTTGCTCGATGAAGGCGCTCCGGTTTACATCTACGAGTGCTTCCGGTTCGGCGCAAGTCGACGGGCCATCATTTTGGTCATGAGCTTGGCGAAGTCGTGAATCAAGCAAATGGGTCCGTAGTCCCCGGTTCCTCAGCCTCCACTTTCTTTGGAAGGAGGGTGATGAGGCGTTGTTGACGCCTCGAAAGCCACGGCGGTTTGCCCTGTTGAAGGCCCGAAGCGCGAGCAGCAAGTCATGCTTGATTATCGGCCACGCAGATCCGTAGAATTCTGCCGTGAACCCGTCGGGCCCGGGGCTTTGTCCGCTGGCAGCTCTTTTATGGTTTCCCACGGTTCGGTTTCGGTGAAAGGTTCGTCCAGGTGCTCGAGGTGACTTGGCTGAATGCCGATTGCCTCAAGGTCAATCACTTGCGTCCGATCCTCCTCGGTACCCATGATCCGAAGGAAGTGGTTATACAGGGCGTCCGCTTTCTCCTCCGCTCTGTGACAATTCCTTGATTTGTCTTTAGTCGAGTGATTTGGTTCTTTTGGCGTCTATATGTGGCTTGGATCCGGAAGAAACGCGTACAGGCATCCCCTTCTCTAACCCATGTGATCCTAGAACGCATGCGAGAGATGGTGCGTTCCGGGGATGCCAAGCCAAGGCTCTTGAGTTTTAGTTCCCTACGAAGGGCGGTTTCCTCCTCGGATAGTCGTCGCGTCTCTTGAGCTTTGTCTAGCTTCGAAGATCACCTCGCGGGCTATGAGTATTTGCGATTTGATGGTGCCGATTCTCTTTTGGCCCCAACTTTGCAGTTCACGAGCAACGTTTCGCAGCGAGTGAGTCGAGGCGTCGAAGTGGTTCACTCTCGTGTACCGGCTTTGCCATCCCCATCCTCGCCTGGACCGCTAACCGGTAGTCCGGAAGCTTTATCCGAACTTCTCGAAGTGAAACGCTTTCGCGCTCTTGAGGCCGCGTTGGTGGAGAGCAACAACGGCGCGTGGTCCGAGAAATCCGAAGAGAGAGGCTGCAAGAAGGGACTCGGGAACGCAAGTTCGAGGTCCACCGAGACGAGGAAGCGGTCCAACTTGACCGGTGTGGGGTGCTCTCGTTCATTGCTCCATGTATAACTCCTGCCGTGTAGGTGCACGTCCTTGAGCTCCAACTCATCTACGAACCTTCGGAAATGCCCAATGTTCCTACGGTTGATGTTGGCATTGTTCTTGTCGGAGGCGTCCGGGATGAGATTGAAATCCCCGACAATCATCCATGGCCCGGAAAAGGACGCTCGAACTCGTTCTAAGCTCGTCAAGGAACTGGAATTTGTCGGCGTCCGCTCTGTGGCCCGTACACCGAAGTCAAGCACCATGAAGCGTCCCCTATTGTAATGTCAACAGAGACCGCAAATTCGCTCGTGTGCCGGGGCGTCGGTGACGCATCGTGGGCGCGACAGGCAATCAAAACACCACCTCTGGTGTGAGTAGCGAGCAGGTAGGAGAAGACGGTATAACTCGGACCTAGGCATTCATTCACCATCGCTTGGGAGATTACATTTAACTTGGTTTCCTGAATACAAACAATCGACGCGTTGGCGTCGACGACGAAACCACGCAGGGCGTCACGTCTGCAGCACTGGTTCGGGCCGCGGACGTTCCAGCTTAGTATGTTAGTGTTTCGATCCATTGTAGCGCACAACACTCGGGTCTGCGATGCCTAAAAGGCCGCGACCTGCTCGCCCGCCCGTAACAAGGCCGTGGAGAGCTCGGCGTCCGAAAGGATCTCGGCGGTCGGGAAGAGGTCCCTAATAGCCGCTAGATGCTCGATCGTTAGTGGGCGATCGAAGAGTTGTTCGTACGCTTCCTGCGCTTCCTTGGTGATTGAGGATCCTTGTGGTGCCAAGCCCATTTTCCTCATGAGGAGCACTTCTCCCTTCTTGGACGGACGGATGGCACTTGCTCGCTTCAATCTTCGCGATCCTGCGGCTTCTCCGGATGACCGTGGGTGTCGTCGTTGGCGCTTGGATCGGTTGCACGCTCTGCGTCCCTTTAGCTTTCGGCGCTAGCGGCGGTTAGACGGCTCGGCGATCGAGGCGATGAAGCTCCGGGCCTTGTCAAGTGCTTCTTCTTTAGAGATCGGATCGGGACGTGTCGTTGCTGCGGCACGATTCCTTGGCCCGGCCTTGGGGCTCGCAGAGGTGGCGTCGGTCCGCTCGGCGGGTGAGGGCCCGGGTCCGCATGTGCTGCTTGCTCGCCGGTTCCAAATTTGGTGCTAGCGCAGTCGTAACAGAGCTCGGCCGATCGGGCGGGAGCAGCTGGTGCTATGGTCCCCTGGTCCAAGCCCGTCTCTCGGAGACAGCTGTGCCGAGACCACACCTTGGTCGGCGGGCACAGCGCGGAGCGCCTTTGGTTGCAAGACGGGCTCCATGACAGATTCCGCGCTGCCGGCCGCTTGCGACCCCGGGCGGTGCATGGCTCGTTTGACGAAAGCCTCGTCGGCGAGAGGCCATGCCTTCCGGCCGTTCGGCGAGCTCCACGACGAAGCGAGCAGGAGCAGCTCGGGGATCTCCACGGGGGTGGACCCGGGGATACGCACCGAGTCTAACAATTCAAACTCCTCGCGCATTGGGTCCGCTTCCGGCAAGGATCCGTTGCGATCTTGGGGATCTGGTCCTCGTAATCGACAAGCTCGGGCGGCGGGTCGGGTAGGTGGGAGCCGACGGTTGGTCCGGATTCCTTTTGTCTTTTGTCGGCGGTTTCCCTTTTGGGAAAGGCTCTGCGGCTCTGTTGGACAGCTGGTGGCTTAGCTGTCGGCCCCTTTTGCACTTTCTTGGGGACCCACCGTTCGTCTGGACCGCCTTGGTGTCCGGGCCTGTCTTCGTTCCTCTTGTCGGCGGCTTGTCCATGGCGGCGCCGCGCCGCCGCCGACACCGGCCTTCGTGAAGTTGTAGAAGCGTGGAGCGCTACCACCGCCCTCCCGTAACCGCGATCGGGGTTACCATCGTGCCCGCTGTCCCCATCCGTCGACGGTCCGCCCGACGAGGAGGACGAGGAGTGCGGTGAGAAGTCCGTTACCCGCCGGATGCGGAGGTGGATGTTGTAGACGAGCATTTTCTTCTTCCTTAGGTAGATTGGCAGGTGGCCGAAATACCGCTCCATCTTGGGGCGGGTGTGCTCCACCGGCATCTCCGGCTCGGCGACGCGTAGTTTCATCTCCGCCGGAAAGCGGGAGATGTCATCCGTCCGGATCGTGACTCGGAAGGCGGACATGTCGGACTTGTCGGCCGTCTCCGGACTAAGCTTCTCGACCCAGCCGTAGGGGAGAGCAACCGGTACGCAGAGGTCGAGTGCCAAGCGTGCGCGGGGATGCCGGTCGGCTCCTGGTCTACCTTGAGGTAGAACGTTTCAATGGAGGCCGTGGCTACTCCGGTCCATTGCTTGAAGAACAGGTTGGTGCCGCCCAAGGGCACGCTGCCGGCCGACAACGACCCGGTTGCGCGCAGCCTCCGAGTTGAAGCGGAAGAGGAACTTCTCGGGAGCAAAAGCCCGCACCGAGAAATCGCCGCTAGGAACACCGAGGACATCACCGACGGCGGACGCCGCCGCGGAAGCCGAGAAGTCCACGGTCGCGTTGCCGGTGTAGGCCGACGGGGCCCGGCGTAGGCAGTTTTCTTCCTTCTCGATCTCCTCCGAGCGGGGAGGAAACAGACCTCCACTTGCCCGGAAGGCGGCTGCAGGAGTCGGGCCGAAGTGGTGGCGGCGGGTCGGCCGGCAAAGCTTCCTCCGGCGATGGGGTACTTTCGCGCGATGCTCGCCGTCGTGTCGGAGGAGGAGCCCCCGCCGCCGAGCTTGAAGAACCGGCGCTTGTCGGAGTAGGGGTGGGCAGGAAGCTCGGGGCTTCTCGGACGCTTGCGATCGCGGGCCAGGTGGTAGGGCCGCGGCACTCGAAGCGACGGAGGGGCCGGCGACGGTGGCGATGTAGTGCGAAGACGAAAGGCGGTTTCGGCACCTACCGTCGAACCGCTCCGGAAGCGGCGCGGCCCGTGCTCCTGCTCGCGGTCCCTCTCGCGGCCGACGAGCTCGCACGTGCCGCCGCCGCGCGGACGAGCCGGGACCCGCTCGCCGGCGCCTCGCACCAGCCTGCCAACCCGCGGCGACTTCCTCCCGGCCGAGCTGCGGACGTTGCCGCGGTGGGCGGCGAGCGGTACCCTTTCCGAGCGAGCAAAAGGGGAGCGAACCGGAGACAACGGATCTCACCTTGGGATGGCCGTAGCCCGCCTGCTCCGCGGCGCGGCCCTAGGCCCGTCGTCGACGGCCGCGCGGCCGTCGGTTGGGCCTTCGACTCGGTCCCGGCTCCTCGGCCACGACGGCCGCAGGCCGGCTGCGGCTCCGACGGCGTCCGAGACCGCGAGGGCTCCCTTCCTCGGCCAAGGAGCACCACCTCCCGGAAGGAGCGGGGAGGCGCGACCTCCTCGTCGTCTTCGCCCCTTCATCGGAGGAGAAATCGTCCAGCCAACGCAACTCCTTGGACCTGCCGCGCGAGGACTCGCCGGGGAAGAAAGGTTGGGCGAAAGGAGAGAGGGTGGAGGTGGAGGGGCGGGAGGGGCTTGAGGTGGTCGCCGGCGCCGGGGTGGCCGTCGGCGTGGGCTCGGGAGGGGAGGGGGTGGCCATCCTCTAGCCCTCTTTTTAAAGGGATCGCAATTGTCACCGCCTTACTCCGAACATACTTCTACCAGCTCCGGCGCCTCTTGCCGGTTGTCAAACCAAGAACGGGGAAGCTGCCTTTGGCATTTTGCGTTCAATCGGGCAATAAAAAGGCACGCAAACATGACTTGTTGGCCAACTTCACCACGGTTTCCGTTCTTAATTCTTGTTGACCCGTGAAGATCAACATGGGGAAGTATCGGCTCCAAATTGATTGGCCGATTAAACGAGAAGAAGTGAAGGTACTATGGCCCATTGCAAGCACGAAGCATGCCTTTACTATTTACATTTTCCGTTACTTGGTGCACATTTAACAGTCTTTCAAAGGAGTCTTTCTACTCTTCCTGCGAGCTATGTTTTTGTTACTTGGTGCACATCAGAGTATAATATTCGTCATAGAAAAATTAGGCAAGTAGGTACAATACAATTAACAGGGCCATGGTATCTAAAAAACATCTTTATTCCTTTGACCTAAAGTTTGGAATTTTTTTCAATCAACATGATTTGTACTAGGATTAATTTTTTAATTATTATGTAGTACTGGGAGAAGAAAACAAATCTGTTAATGTACAAATTACTAAAAAGACCATTCGATTTCAGTCTAGTGGTACTAGACATCAATTGAAAGTTTATCAAACTTTTCAATAGACTGAAAATTGGCAAACCCTTAAAAAAAGATTAATAGCTTTCGTGGCTGCTACCTAGTCATGGTACTGCTCAACTTCCATCTCCTACTTTCCTTGCAATGATCTTGAAGTCTCCTTTGGGTTCTCAACGTAAATATACTCCCTATATTTCTCGATTCTTCTTACAAGCATATTTCTTTGAATTGCGAGATAGTATATTTTATCACGGGATCTTGTGTAAACTCGCTTAGAAAAGTCCCCACTATCCGGTGCAAAACGCCTTCCTGCACTGCTAGGTTGGATTGTTACACGAAAGCCGAAAAGGACTAATGTCAAAGAGAATCTTATTATTTATGAATATTTTGATCAATTTAATGATAAAACCCTATTGATAGATTGGTATTAATTTTCGAGATGAATCTAATGAGCTTAATTAATTTAGGTTTTGCTAAAGTGATGCTACAGTAATTGTCTTCTAATCATGATTTAATTAACCTCATTAGATTCGTCTCAGTAAATTAGTCTAGAGTCCTGTAATTTATTTTATAATTAAACTTTATTTAAGACTTCTTAAATAAGTAAGATTCTTTTTAATGTGACACCTTTTAGATCGAGAAAACGAACACACCCTAAAATGCGAATGGCATGAGGCATGACTCGCCTGCGGAAGGGGTAAATTGAGAAATTGACGGATAAAGCGAGGGTTTCTTCAGGAACTTTCTGGGGCTTTATCCCGCGGATTCCTCCTCATTCCTCCCGGCGGCGACCATTTGTTGCTCGGAAAGGCGATCGGTTCCTCTGCCATGGCGTCGGAGAAGGAAGCGGCCCTCGCCGCCGTGCCCAACGACAACCCCACCATGTGAGTCCCCAGTCCCTCTCTTCGGCTTTTACCAGCTTCTAGGTCTCACTAATCCATAGATGCATTTGTACTTGCGGGGCTACGCTTGATCTGTCAGTTGGAAGATGGTTGGTTTCACTTACGAGTCTGGTCGATTTATAATGCGGGTACGGATTTATTTGTCCAACATCGAGTTCATTTGTAGGTTTGACGGGAGCCGTATAGCTTAGGTTTTAGGTGGTGGTACTTGGAATGATTTGGAACCATTTGTTTATCTGCTGGGAGTTTGATCTGTAGACTGTAGAACTGGCCAGCTCATTCTTAATAAAAAAAAGGTGGTAATGTTGAGTTTAATGGATAATGAGATGTGTTTTGAATCATCTGTGCAGCCAGTTGTCTAGCAGTAGCATGATTGAGATTTGAACTGGTGAGCTTTTGTTTGAGAAGTAAGAATTAGGAATAAGCAAAAAAAAAAAGTTCGAGGATTTTCATTATGCACATTGTAAATCAAGATTTTGGGTAAGATTTATTAGTTTCTGATCTCTGTTGTACCTGCAGATTTGACAAGATCATTAAAAAGGAAATACCGTCTACTGTGGTTTATGAGGATGAGAAGGTATGATGTTGTTTTTCACTATGTTTGATTAGGTTGAAATTACTCTGATGATAAGGTTTTGTGAAAATACTATCTATATTCACTATAATGATAACTTAGTTGTTTTTGTTAATGAACTCAAATTAAGTTGTGTGATTGTTCCTGCTTGAGAGCATCCTCATCCTGATGCAGGGGTGGCGCCAAGTTTGGGTAACAGGGGGTGATGGGCAAGTAGTTTACTGCTATATAACTGCTAGAGTAAAGTCGTTATGACTTTTATATAACCTGATCCTTTAAATGATACTCCCTCCATCCCAGTTTATTTGGCATTCTAGCCATGTTTTTGGATGAATCTGGACATATGTGTTGTCCAGATACATAGAATGTTCAATGAACCTGCCAACTTGTTATGTAGCCAGAATGCCAATTGTTCTGGGACAAAGGGAGTAGTAAGCAATGAGGTTGTGGTTGACCATGGATGACTTATTGGCATGTATCATGGGGTCTTATAGTAGCACAGAAATCAGAGTTTCATTTTGTCAATGGATGATTACCAATAAACCAGGTGATCAGTCAAATTTTGTTTTGTATTGCTTTATGAATGTGTAAATATTCAGCCTGATTTGTGGTTGTCTGATCTCCTGGTCTGGCATTTTATTTTCTTGTCATATCTGAAGCTTGTGATGTTTTTGGTCCAGGTCTTGGCTTTCAGAGACATAAACCCTCAAGCTCCAACACACATCCTAATCATTCCCAAGGTCAAGGATGGATTAACTGGCATTTCAAAGGTAGCGCTAATTGTTCATCAATTATAATGTTTATGCATACCACAGAGTTGTACTAACTTTTCACATCTTGATTATATATGGTACAAATTTCTATACTTGTTTCCTGAAATTTATTGCCCTCACAAGGTATGTTTCATCCTTCTCATCTTCTCAGGCAGAAGAGAGTCATGTAGAGATACTTGGTCATCTCCTATATATCGCAAAAGTAGTTGCAAAGCAGGAAGGACTTGAAGATGGCTACCGTGTTGTCATCAATGAGGGCCCTAGTGGATGTATGCATAATCGAACTCTCTTGAAAAACATATTTGTTCGACCACTTCCCCAGTACATGACATGGTGTTTTACTTGCAGGTCAATCGGTTTACCACATCCATGTGCATCTCCTTGGTGGCAGGCAGATGAACTGGCCCCCGGGCTAAGAACCGCTTGTTGATCAGTCAGGACGGCAAGGTTTCATGTCCCATCACTATCAAATAATCTCTGTAATTTCCATAAAAGTTAGCTCTTTGGACCTGTGCTATGCTTGTGGAATTACTAGGACAGCCTTGCTGTGATTTATGAATCACAAACTTGTGCACTTGATCGATGCTGTGGTTAACTGGTTGGCTTCTGAATGCATGATGTTTTTGGCTCCTGTTGCATTTTGGAATGAAACAGCTGGTTTTGTACATATCACATGAATGTGCAATGAATTTAGATGCTTACGCGTGCTGATTTGTCTAATGGGGGGTTCTTAAACCCGTACTATTACAAAATTGCATTCTTTCGAGTGATCACATGGAGTTCTTCAAATCACGCAAGTCAGGACGCGTGTGTACGATATTTGTTGGGCCGTTTATCTACTTGGGTCACTTGGTCAAAGGCTGGAAACTGGGCTCGAGCGAGGTCCGGCCTGAGGCCCTGAGGGGACCCGAGAGATATTTTTTCAGCAGGCTCGTGACGATTTTTGGATTGTGGAGAAGAGAACGACGGCCTCAGCCCTCCCCCTCCCTCAGCTTCGGTCGCTCCCTCTCTCCCAAGCGGTCACATAGCAACGGCCATGGCCACGGGGCTCCCCGGCCTCCGCTGCTGCGGCCTCGCTGCGCACGGCTCTCTGCCGCCCCTAGGCCACGCCCACGCGCTCCTCCGCAGGCCTCCCCCGCGTGCCTCGGCTCTCCGCTACTCGTCTCTCCAGGCCAGGCCAGGTAGGTAGCCTGTTCTTCACAGCTGCTCCTCAATTTTCTCCTTATAGAACAGAACTGCGTTGTGTCACTGCCGAGTGAATTCGAGGTTCCGTTGGTTGGTGTTTCATCAATTGATCAGCGGGCTTGTCCTGCTGATGATGTACAGCCGGGGACAGCATCGGGGAGGAGGTTCTGCGCATGTTCCTTGAAGAGAGGCAGCAGCACGGCGATTTCGTCACGAAAATCGCAGACATGGTTTGGAGGAGGAATGGCTCTAGCGTTGATACTCTAGAGGCGACCGATGATCTGGAAAATGTTGCGGATGTTGCGCCGACTGAAGACGTAAGTTCTCCAAAGTAGTTATGCTTCATATGTGTCCACCTTAGCAATTAATAACCCATAGACCATTGCAATGCAGGTTGGCGAAGATGTTAGGGGCGAGGGAATGTTGAGACTAGAGGTAACCAGTGACTGGGTATCCGGTGAGAGCGACCTACCTGTCACTAAGAGGCTTTCTGCTAAGGTCTGATACGTTGTTTCTTATGTGGGGATTATTGTTCTTATTTCTAGAGATTCATAATGCTGTTGCAGAATAATGATAGTGAAATGTGAATGTTCTTGCAAACGATTACAGGATAGGCAGATTGAGAGGGACAGAAGGAAGGAACTGAACCTTCTGAAATATGAAGCAGTATGTTTCCTTCCCACGTTCCAGTTGTTCATTTCTTAGAAATGTAAATGCATGTTCATATACTGACATCCCTTGGTATTCTTGCAGCTCAAGGATGAACTGCTGCTCTTGACCACAGGAATTGGAGGTGCCTGTACTTTGTACTGTCTCGTGGTCTTTTCCTTTGAGGTATATGTTGGTTTTGAAGTGTACAATCATCATCAAAACATTAGGAGCTGTCATTGTTCTAGCCAAGAAACGACTTATCAACGTTCACAGTACTTAAATAGCCATCCAGCCGCCTACCTGGCTAACTAGCTAGGACCATTGGCTACACATTCACATAGATGTCCTGTGGTAGTCAATGAATAGCATCATTTAAACATCTCTAAATGGTTAGGTACGGATGTTTCTTAACTGAATCTTTCATCTCTTATATTGAGCAGGCTGCTGTCAGTTATGCTTTTGGAGTTGCTTGCAGGTAAGCTAAGTGATCTTCCTGCACAACCAACACTGCTGCAGCTTCCTTGTGATATGTGATATTTTGAACATGTATTTCAACTATTCTTTTGTTTCAAACTTATTATGTCAAATATTCTGAAACCACTCTTATGTTGGACAGTTGTCTGTATCTTCAACTTCTATACCGGCACGCAGACAACCTGTCAAAGGGAGATATTCCAGAAATTTTTCTGAAGAAGAAAGCGAAGAAAAAGTATGTTTCAAGATGTTGGGTTCAGGCTGTATTCCATTACCTATTCTTCACATTTTGATAGCTTCAACATTTGTTCATTAATTCCTATGCAAATGCTAGAATTGGCATCACGAGTGAAGATTTGAACAGTACAATAGAGAGGACCTTGGGTGGTGTTTCAGTCGCCCTTTCCTCCCCAAGGCTTGTGATTCCTGCTTTGATTTTTGGATTGTCAGCTTTATCTGATCACTTCCAGAATAGCATTTTCAGTTTTGAGGTAAGAGTACAGCTCTAACTGTTATGCTGTATCTCATTTTCTAGTTGGTATAACATGTCACATTCAATAATTTGACTTCCATGAATCCAAATTTCTCATATTCTGTCTCAAAAATTTAGTTCCCTGAATGATTCCTCTTTATTATGCAGCTTGTCCCAGGAATGATGGGTTTCCTTGCATACAAAGCTGCAGCTTTGGTACAAGTCTACAGAGACAATGAGGACCTCCGACTGATACTTCCTGAAGAAGAAGACACTGACAGAAGTTGAAGTGTACCTACCAGTGAGAGATTCTGTTAACCTACTAGTAGTTTATGAATATAGAACAGATTCGTGTACAATCAGGCTTCATTTTTTGAATAAAATTTCTCCTTTCACAAAATAATGTAACTAAAATATCCTGAAATGTATTTGCTTGGTAAACCTTTCCTGACTCCTGGAGGAACAAAAAAGAGTTCGAATAGAATTAGTATGCTAGAACCCAGCTAGGAGAAAGAGGAATGTCATTCAGCACTACTGCTTATCCGTCATACTCTTGCGATCACAGGTTTCGGAGATCAATGCACCAGTTTGAAGACAACATTGCAGCGACCAATTACAAATGCCGGAGTACAATGCTTTCGCAATGATACCCAAGCAATATCGCGAGTTTTAGATGGCACAGAATTGTTCTTACATCCTAGCTTAGTTTTTTTTCAACACGGGAGTTACAGCTTGAACCACCCTAACGCCAGGATAATTCGCTACTAGTACTATTAATATGATCAGAAGTTGGCTGAGTTGGTCCGCCTGAGCGGATTCTTTAGCTCCAGTTGCGGCACGAATTGCACTACCGGCTCCAGTGCCTGCAGCAAACACAAGACAGTTACTGCATCAGTTCTCTAAACTGTTGTTTCTGTTGGACATATCATATTATACAAGGCATCGAATTATGAAAAAAGTAATTAATTTCAATATTTCAAAGGCAAATGTCTACTGCGAATCCTATTGTGCTATATCAAATGAAGGGTCCGGTCATTGTACTGCCTTGCAAGAAAGAAATGCCTCAAGTTTCTGTGAAGCTAAACGCTTCTGAATCCTATCGTGCTGCAACAAATGAAGGATCCGGTCATTATATTACTGACTTGTAAGAAGGGAATGTCTGAAGTTTCTGTGAAGCGTGCTCCTGAAAGACACGAGCAGAAGGCAGCCCCTGTTTAAAAGGTAGCATTTCATTTCTACTAGATCACACCTTTTCTTGTGAAATGCTACACCACTAGTATAAGAGTTTGTCCATTCATGAATGTTTGTCTTGTGATTTTACAAGACAGTGAAGTCAGGGTCACACACTCCCAAAGTGCATAGTATTAGTAGGACATACTGTCTTCAGATTTCATAACATATAGGACATAGAAAGGATAGTGAAACCAATATAAAAACCAGGGGAAAAAAGCTGAAACGCGATTCGAGACAGATGCGCAGATTTTGACATCGGGGCTCATTCAGATGGACAGGAAAAACTATTACGAGTCGACAGATACCTTGGTAAACATGCTGACTGCAGGTTACGGGAGTTGAGCTGTCATATGCGTCAAGCTTCTCCAAAGTGTGTAATTTACTCTATCCTAAGAGCGAGCTTGGACAAAAGAATCCCATGTTTAGTAAGTGTAGTAATGTATATCCAGCGAGAGCACATCAGGCATTGGCTGTTGCCTATGAATACTGTGCTATAACAGGAAAGGGATAGGGGTGGTTGATCACCCACGATGTAAGCTAGAGCTAGAGAGGTGATGTCGGTCCAATAAAAGCACATACTAAAAGTATCGTAATCTAGAGTGATGTGTGCCCAATGAGAACACATTCGGTCTCGGTCTACTGCATAAAGAAAACAATGCGCCGCCGGAAGTCGGATAGGAACGCCTGATCACCCAGAATTGTCATTGGTAAGAATGGGCGAGCAGATGCAGCAATCTTCAGTTACCAATTGCAGAGATTTGAAGAAAAAAATGAAAAATGGAGTAATAACCAAAAGAAGAAAATGCCAAAAACGGTCGTACAAGAAGATACAGAGAAAGTGACTCCTTTTTTTTTCGTCTGAGGAGGAGGACAGAGAACAAAAGACTAGTGGTGGTATTCTGGTATGACACAAGACTGGACAGAAATTTGTGGTCCATCCGTCACCATCCACCAGACATCCTCTCATGTAACCACTCCCTCCGGGGCATGGCAGAGCCAATGAGGCATGGACAGCGGAAAACGGGGCGTACCTGGCTCCTCGCATAGGCCCTAGGCACCGCCTCAAAAGGAGAACGTTGTTCAGAAGCGAGGCAATTACGTTGGCAGCGAGTGATTGGCGAGCACTCGTCACTAACCCAGCTCCTCCTGATCGTTTTCGGTGGTTACCACGGGAGACAGACGATAAAAAGGGTTTTCTTGTCCTGTTATCGCAGTGTTATTGGAGCCCCGAAGCTCGAGCAGTCATGTTACTATTATGTTTGGTGATGGAGAAGCAGTCGACATGTGTAAACGCTAAGCGAGCCGAGAGCCCCTGCTAGCCTTGTAGCTATGCTCCTTGGGACGAAGTTGATGCTCGTGCAAGGCTCTTTGGTGGAACATAACGACTCTTGTTGGCAGAACCGAGTCAACACGAGTCGCGAGCAAGGGCCAAGGAGGAGATGAAGGTGGCGGCGTTTACCTTGTGCCTCCGGAGGCGCTCGTTCTCCTCCTCGAGGCGCGCGATCTTGTTCTCCAGCTCGTTCGTGTAGGCCTGCGTATATGACGGAGCTCAGAAAATTGCGCACATGATTTCCGAGCAAGAACACGAGCAAGAGGGGAGAAAGGCACCTGCTTGCGCGCGCGGGACCTCGCGGCGGACTCCCGGTTCTTGATCATCCTCTTCTTGCGGCGGTCGTTGGACCTCTCCCCGCCGCCGGCGTCCGCCACGGCCCGCTTGAGCCCGGGCTCGTGGTAGAGCGCGTCCAGCACCGGGCCGGCGCCCACGCCCAGGGGCCGCGGCACGGGCCGCCCAACGGCCGGGTGGTGGCCAGCACCCAGCTGCTGCTGCTGCGGCTGGAACTGGGCCCATCCGCGCGCGCTGCCGCTGCCCGCGGCGTCGGCGGCGCGGCAGAGGTAGTCCTCGAGCGTCATGGGGGCCCGCGGGCCCTGGATGTCCCGCCACACCTCGTCCGCCGTCTTCTTCCCCGCCGCCGCGCGGAGGAGGTCGTCCAGGTTCACGCCGTGGTCCACGTCGCTGAACGTGAGGCTGCACACGGAGCCCTGCCGCGACAGCCCGCTGCCGTGGGACGACATTGCCTTGGCGCCCATCCACTCACCACCTCACAGCACCGGTACCTGGAACTGGAACAAATGACACCTGTCGAGCGGTCAACGCAACGCCAACGAGATCGAAACAACAGCAGGGTGCTTACAGGGAGCATATGCTGGAGGATGGAACCGCGCAGCAGAGAGCATACACACAACACAAAGTTGGAGAGGCAGCAGGTAGAAGAAGAAGCAGGGGGAGGCAAGGATTTAGGACTCCACAAAGGGGGAGGTGGGCCTGGGCCAATGAGGGCAGACAGGCGATGCCTGGGAAGAAGAATCCAAAAAGGGTGAGGCGAGGAACAGTGCCGGAGAGAGAGAGAGAGGGGGGGCTGCCTTTTCAGCAGCGCAGCGCACGGCGAGGCCACGGCTCGTGCCTTTTTTCCCCGGCCATGCTTTGCTCCGCGAATTACATTCGGGCTGGGTGGCGCTGCAGCGGCGTCTGCACGACCACAGGACGTAGGCACAGGAGAGCGGCCACATCATAGTCCCTTGTACTGGTTCGAATCTCGCAGGAACTTGGTGAAAAAAAGCAATTGTCTTTGCGGATTTCAAGACAAAGCTGAAAAAGTGGCCACGGTACTACTCCTATGCATAATGAATTTTTTTTTGTAATTGCTGTATTATGAATGAATCTTTAGTAACAAGGCTCCTTCGCTGAAAAGCAAATGTCTTTCCTGAGTGACACAGTGAGGCATGAAACCCCTGCCTTTCGTTTCCTGTGTGTGCTTGCCGTGTGGATACATTGCTCCCCACATATAACTGTCGATTCGTCCAACATCCCGCTGTACGTCAATCCTACTGTAGGTTAGTCTCCTCGTCCTACTATGCGAGTAGTAAGATCAATTTTAATGGAAATGTCATGGTCTACTATGTGAGCAGTAAGATCAATCTTAAAGAAACTATCATGGTAGTGTCATAAACATTAAATTTGTTGACATGGCGTGAGAGAGAATAAAGTGTCATAGGATGAGTGATAATGTCATCACTATGACCCTCCACTAACACAGTTCTTGATAATATCTTCTTGGTAACTCTGCGATGACACTCCATTGAGACTGGCTAAGGCCGATTCTAATGTGAGTGTCATGATAGTGCCACGAGCATTAAATTTACTGAGATGACATGAGAGAGATGAGAGGTAATGTCATCACCATGACCCTCCACTGGCATAGTTCTTGACCATATCTTCTTTGTAATTGTGCGATGACACATTGACACTCTCCATTGAGATTGAGACTGGTCTTAGGCCATTCTCAAGGAGCCTTTCATTTGGCATTAATTAGCTGCCATATCAGCAAAATAGATAACATGACGAGGTAATTAATATGAAAGAAAGCGAAAGCCTTTCATCCTAGTGGAAGGTCATGGGGTTTTTTCCCAAGTTAACGAAAGACAAATGAAAATGCATTGAGGAACTATCTTTTCATTCTCAACACTCTCAACAAACAAGATTGTGCCACCTGATAATAATTTAATGTTTTTGTCATACCTATGAAACTGTGAAAAGAAAGTGTGCATTGTGAGTTGTAGATTCATTTCATAGAACAATATTGAAAAGTTGACGTGTCACACTTAACACTGTGAAAGCAACATCATTCTGGTGGGACAAGTAAGGTCCCCCAATGCAAAATGAGAGCTTCATATCGTCTTAACTGAGAAACAGGCTGGCTTTGGGCGCTCCTTTCCTCGAAAAGAATGAAAACTAGGCAGCGCATCGGAGTTCTTAAGAGCATCTCCAACAGTCTAGGTATAATGTCAGTTAAAATTAGAGATTTTACCTCTTTTGTAAAATAGAAAACATCCTAAAACTATAAAGTAAACCAACAGAATAGCTAAAATCGTAGCACTCTATATTCAAAACAACATCCACACGTCACCCACCGTAGTTTTTCTCATTGTTTTCTTTTTCAATCGATCGTCGTACCGATGCTACTACCGATGCTACGCTCGCCGTCCTGGATGGCCGGACGCCTAGACTAGACATAGACGTAGGAACAAGATGGTGACCCCTAGACGACGCGCTACAACGCTCGTGCTTCTGTACCCATAGCATCTTCACGATTCACGAACAGCAACGTACGACCTGGACACGGCTTGATCCTGGGGTGCGACCTAGACGCACACGCACGCCGCCTGAGCGGCTAATCGATCTAAGACGAGGTACGTCAAGCCAGGTGTCGGCGTACTGCATCGTAGCTGAGTTTTGATCATGTTTGTTTTGATCCAAATAGAAATACGCGCCACGGTGCGGGAAGGAAAGTGCGCGTGGGCGAGCAGGGATGGCGAGCGCCATGGCCTCGGCAAAGATAGCGGACGGGAGAGGCTGGATACCGAGCGACAATTTTTATAGAGCTGGGTACCGAGTCTGTTGGATCAAAATTTCTTGCCGTTTTTCTAAATTTAGCCACGAGTCCTGATTTACATAGGCTGTTGGAGATGCTCTAAATCTTCCCAAGAAGCGCCTAGGGTGGTCTCTACGATCCCCTTTTACCAAATCGGGACTTGCTGCGAGGGCTTTGGGCAAACAATGATGGGGTATTAGAGCTTGAGCATCACACTTCATCATTAAGGTGCGTTCACAGAAAAAAAAGCCTAATTCCATTCGCCACCAAAAAGCTTAATAAAGGTTTCGGATTGTCTTGATAAATACTTTGTTGGTGTTCTTTATACCGGCAACGTGACTTTCCGTTTCTGAATAGTCAGCGTGCGGTGTCTCAGCCGCAGAAAATGTTATTCTACCATGTGCATAGAGCTAGGTATCATCAAGTGGTGGATGCATATGTATATTGGAAACTTTTATCGCAAAAAAATAACTGGCCTCGATATGCATCGCAGATGACACCTACCTGGTACCAAGGGGCTTTATTAATTTCTCAATTACTTCCCCGAAGTCGTACGAAGAGGCTGTTCTAGTTGTCGCACTGGCTCATTCCAGATTTGTTGCTGGCTTGTGAACGACACATGATGTGGTAGTAATCCGTCCGATTGCGATGCCATATTCCTTCAAAAGGGGCAAAGACTAGGAAGCAAGTAGTTGCACTTGAAGTAGTTTGCTGGGGCGTATGGTGCAAGTGGCTAAATGCTTTGTTAACTTTGGCGACTTGGCCTAAAGACTTCGATGGATTCCAGGAATCCGATCGAGGTCAAGTTCGAGACTTGGTCCCAACGCTGTACAACAACCGTGCTCGCACGATCTAAGTTTTTGTTAATGACACGGGGGACCAGTACTTTCGCGTGGTAATGCGTTACTTCGCTTCGTAATAACCTTTTGTTTTCCTAGTACTTTGACGTTTTGGGGTCGTTTGGGGAAAAAAATGAGTGAGTTTGTCACGCATCACTGTTCATAGCAGGACAAAGCAGAGCGCAGCTAATTGCTAACAGGAGCAACACTAATGATTTTTTTTCTGAGACCCGAGCAACACTGTTGATTTGTGATTAGAGAAAAAAATTCTGTACGAATATACGGAAAAGAATTTAGCCCATTAGGAGCCCCTAGCATGGTCGGCCCACTGAGAGAGGAAGATTACTGTTCATGGTAGGCCGCGTTACTGTTTATGGCAGGACGAAGGAAGGCACGTCAAATTGCTTACACCAGCAACACTATTCATACCTACGTAGAAGTAGTACCACACCTACACGACACAAAATATAATCACTGGGAAGAAAATGGGGCCAGGGCACAGATATGCATGCTACAATTTTTTTTAGTCATATGCATGCTTAAATGGTTCAAGACTTCAAGCATGTTAAAAGGATGGCCGCCGGCCGGAAAGAATCAGCACGTGCTGATCCGTGGCATCTTCGCGTGTGTACTAGTTCCAGCAGCTAGCAGCTGCAACGTTGATTCATGACACACAAGAACGTTCAAGATCGAGATCCCTTCTACCACGGCAACCATCCCTTGAACCGCTCCTCCTCCACCGGCTGGGGCCGGGCGTCTCCGATGACGCCGCCAGGGAAGACCGCGCCGTCGTCTCCCTGGCAGGCGGCACCCCGCTCTTCATCACCTCCCCGATGCACGGGACGGGGGCCGTCGTCTTCGTCGCGACCAAGGTCTTCATCAGCGCGCCGCTCGGTGGCATCATCGTCGTCCTCGGCTTACGACATGGCGGCGGAGCGGCGGCGCGGAGCACGACGCCGGGGCACGCGAACGTGTCCACGAGGACGAGCACGTGCACGCCGCCGTGTGCCAGGCGCGCGTCGGCGCAGGCGGCGGACACGTACGCGCTGATCTCCCCGGCGGCGGCGGCCACCGCGCCGCGGTCGAACTTGTGGCGGACGAGCGGGATCACGTCCTCGGCGAGCGCGCGCTCCACCTTCTCGGCCTCGCGCAGCGCGCGCGCGGGGCGGCGGCGCAGGGCGATGTCCTCGGCCACCTTCTCGACCACGGTCCGTGTGCGGCCGCCGCCTGGGACGGCTACGACGGCGGGGAAGTGGCGCCGGATGACGACGCGGACGTCGGCCGTCATCGCCGGTGGCGGGCCCGCGGAGGAGCCGCGGCGACGGCGGTGCCGGCCGCCGCGGTAGGAATCGGCGCAGGGGAAGAACGTCGTGGCGAGCTGCAGGCGGCTGGAGACACGAACGGTGGGAACGCCGTCGCAAGGTGGCACGGCGGCGGCCATGGCAGCGCGACTTCGCTTGACGAGCTGCTTGGCCCTTGGATCCAAGCGGCGGGGAGCGCGATCTCCTTGTCGCTTGGTTCCTTGGACGGAGCCGCGACGAGGAAATCACTGTCACTCCACGGATGGATGAATTGATCTGCTTCCCTGCTATTTGTCGTTCGAGGCGCATGAGGTGGATGGAATCGGTTTCCGACTCTGCTCCGAGCTGCTTGCTCAACCCGCGATTGACAATCCGAGCGCCGGCACATCGGAGAACCCAGTCGGACTCGGAGACGCGATTGGCGGGAAAGGAAGGGAGGCCATCTGGGCTCATCCCGACATAAGTTTCGGGCCTTCTCCCCACGCAGGGACCCAAGCCCATGATCACTAAAACAGGCCCAAATTTCCAAAACATTATGAAGCCCATGAAATCCACGGGATACGGTCCGGGTCTCTGGGATGAAAGTGAAACGGCACTACAGCTACAGCAGTGCCAGCCACCGAGCCAGTCGTCAACAAACGCCTTCGCATCGAAGTCTCTTCTGCTTCCTTCCCCTGTTCGTCTGCGACTCCGCCTCCCCTTCCTTTTCTTCTCTTCTTTTTTTTTCCTCCTCGCGTTTAAAGCTTCGAGGCCGAATCGCCTTCCGAACTCCAGCCAGCAGAGTCGTCTCTCTCCGCACGCACCGAATTCCCCCAGCGCAGGACAGTTTAGCCTCGCCGCCCCTCCACCGCGCCCCCGGAACCCTCGGTGAGTTTGATGCGATGCTTCCCTCAACCTCTCCAGTTTTGATTGCTCCTGTAGAGTTGGAAGCTCGAACTTTACATCGTCGGTAGCCGCTAGGTCAATCACGAACATAAGGGGGCCTAGAATTTTGGAGTTGAAGAGACAACCTTGGTGGGGTTGCTGCATTGTGAAGGAGATTTGGTGGCGTAACTAGTAGGGTTAAAGTTGCCCTTTGGGGATTTTTGTAGGCCTTGTTCAAGCTTATCCCTAAACCCGTAGTGTTTAGATTTACGGTTATTTTGAGCATTATTATAGCCCAGCTGCTTCAGATGTCTTTTGCACGCAGGGGGTCTTTAAAACTTCCAAAAGAGAATGAGCTTCAAAATCGAAACTTCAGATAATAACGTGCCTCTATGTGTCTTTACTTAGTGGAAGCAGACTTTTAGATTGTTCTTGCAATGCTACAACATTTCAGTTTTACAGACTGTGAAGCATATGATTTCACAGTTGAGCATAAGTGTGTGACGAAATCTTGGCTTGTAAGGGCTACCACTGCTTTGCTGCTTTCATGATATACTGGTTTTATTCTTTTCCTCTCTCTCTCTCTTACCACATTTTTTTTTAATTTTAGTAGTGTGAGAGTTCATGTCAACTAGCAATCTGAGGCGACGGCTCCATCACAGTGATGTTGATGGACGGAAAAATGAGCATGTTGACATATCTGGTGTTGATTCCCTTAATGAGCCTTTACTAGGGAATTCTGACAGTACCAGCAGGGGATCTGAGGTTTGCCTTTTTATTTATGATTTCATCAAGCCTTTCTTTTACTATTTTTTGCTATTGTGTTGAGAAATTCCTGGGCCTGTCACAGGTGTATGATCCTAGAAGGCATGACTTGTGGGATGATGACAGGAAAAAGGAACAACTGCACTGGTCATTTCTTTTCTCAACTTTAATTGCACAATGGGCGCAGTGGTTAGGTAATGCTTGTTTTAGCCGCTACTTTGATGTTCCGTGCTACTATTGTTAGTTTTATTTATGCATTGATAGTAGTAGACTGTTATCACCCTTCTCAGTTTCCTGGTTTTGTGGTGTGAGTTACATTATAATCCTTTTATCCTCTAGTCCTTACTGAATAAACTCAGTGAGTGGTTTGTGTAGACATCTAGCAATCTCTGTGCCGTACTACCTGTTAAAACTAGACCCTTTATGTAACTTTAGGCCAATATGCTTATGTTCACATATTCACTATGGATGCATTTCTATTGCTGACTCGAACAAGCTGACACTCATTTTATTTAGTCTGAGTTATTACTATCATAGCGTTTCAGAAATTGTGAAAACCATCTATGCATTTAGCGACATTAAGTTGGCATCAGAACTATAGTAGCATTAACAATGCACGGTGATCATCTTTTTCTCCTTATGTTTGTAATTGATACCTCTGTAATATGTTATTACTCTTTCTTGAACTGTGTCTGTGAGCCTTGATTCTTTTTAAAAACACTAATATACCTTTTTATGTTCTCTTTGCAGCAAGTATTATTGCAGGCTCAGGATCAATTTTTGGCAGATTATTTCCCTTCTCTTCGGATAACCAAAACAATCCAGTTCATCTCAGCTCTTTGCAGGTACTCTATAGAGGAAAATTGTGTAGCAGTTTTGCACTAATTGGTTAGTACTGAATCTTTATTTCCAGGAAGAAAGGCTGAATACTTTGAAACGCAGATTGCAGATCCCTTTTGACGGCTCCCGTATTGAACATCAAGTATGTACTATAACATTTGTGGATTCTTTCATGTTGTTCTCATTCGAGAAAAGTAACTGATCTGGATTTTTGCTATTGTTAGGATGCTCTAAGACAACTATGGCGTTTAGCTTACCCCACTCGCGAGATTCCTCCGTTGAAATCGGAATTATGGAAAGAGATGGGTTGGCAAGGCACTGAACCAGCTACTGATTTCAGGTGTTCTATAGTTTGAGCATTATGTACCAGTGTGTTCTCCTTTTTCGTTGTTGTTGCTCAGCTGAAAAGGCCATCTAATATTAACAACAACATCCACGCAGGGGTGGTGGACTCATATCGTTGGAGAACCTTATCTTTTTTGCTAGGAACTACCCTGTAATGATCTTATATATATAAAAATAATACTTGCTGTGCTGTCTTCATGGTTTGCTTGATTTTGATCATTCATTTGTATTCTGGTGCAGAATTCCTTTCAGATGCTTCTAAACAAAGTACAAGGGCAGAGATCAGACTGGGAGTATCCTTTTGCTGTTGCTGGTATCAATGTTTCATTCATGTTAATCCAGATGTTGGATCTACAGTCAAGTAATATTCTCTTGCCAAATCCTCTCTGCTAAATGGGCATACTTTGTATTTTCTGGTCTTTATGGTGTGCACTGTGCACTTCATGCAGATGTTCCATCTTCAAAGTCTGGAATTCGTTTCCTTGAACTGCTTGGGCGAGATGAGAATGCGTTTGATCACCTGTACTGTGTGGCCTTTCGGCTGCTTGATGCTCAGTGGCTTGTGAAACGTGCCTCCTATATGGAATTCAATGTAAGCCTTTTGGTCTGGTCAGTAAATTGGCCCTTTTGTAGAATCCTTTGGTGGCAGTCACATTCTCACTCTTTTGCATTTTTATATATCAGGAGGTTTTGAAATCTACAAGAACTCAGTTGGAGCGCGAATTAGTTTTGGAGGATGTACTGGCGGTGAAGGACCTGCCATCGTACACTATGCTGGACCAGTGAATTAAACCTGAGCTGTTGAGCTTGGATGCTGGAGAAGTGAAAATGCTGATGATTTGATGGACCATTACACTCATTTCTGGATCCTAAATGCCTCATTGGTCTACTCTTTGGGCTATATCTTCTTTTGCATATATTATGTTGTTGATTTAGAGGGAAATTTGAAGCCTTATTATGATTCCATGTACATATTGTGTATCATTACTTGCTGATTCAGGGAAATAAAGCAATGAATTGCATCTTCATTGTTGTGGTTACAAGATCAAACATACATAGGCCCTGATTGGGACGGCTTCATTGCAACACGGTTGCATTGGAAGTCAGCTTTCTACCAACATAGCTCTGAGTGGAATCGTAGCCAAGAAAAGTTGCCCGTTTGGCAGTTATGTGTCGGTAGGCGGGCGGCGCGCTCATTGGGACGGGGCGGGAGCGACGGAGGAGGAAGCTCCCCCAATGCGTAGAGCTCGGACGGTGATGGGCTCGGTGGATCGGGGTCGGGGCGGAGCGAGGCGGGCGAGCTCGGTCGGGGACGGGGCCGGGGCGGAGCAAGGCGGGGGAGGCGATGGCGGAGCTCCTCTGCCGAGGCCGCACGAGGCAAGGGCTCGGGGCAAGGGCCGCGCGAGCGAGGGCGGTCATTCTCCGGTGCACGGTGGGGCCGGACCTCGGGGCAAGGGCAATGCGTCGGGAGGTGTGCTCGGGAAGGATGATGCCGAAGGTGAGAATCGGCCGTGTCGGTGGGAATCAAGGTGGGGGGTGGATTCTGCGTCGTAGGTAAAAAACCGAATCGGTAAGGCTGACCTTGCCAGCGACGGGGAGCCGATCCAGGCATCCAGCCAGGTTTGGTTTGGCAAGCAAATATTGGCCTGTTCGGCTGGAACTTTTTTTGGCTTATGCTGGGATTGTAGCAGCCGGAGCTAGGAGGCAAGAGGCAGCAGTCAACAGTGATTTTGCTGGAAATATTTCCAGCCGAACAGGCCATATCTTGACAGCACACGCACCGAGGTAACCAGCAAACTTTTCAAACGTATGGTTTCTTGCCCAGCAAGGGGCAGCAAGGGTTCCAAACGCACAAGACTCTACTCGAACTGTTAGGCCCCGTTCGTTTCCACCTCTAAAATTTAGATATCTGTCATATCAAAGAGAATCTTACTATTTAGTAGTACTTTTATTAATTTAATAACAAAACCTATGTCGCGACCCCTCTAATTTGCGAGACGAATCTAATGATCCTAATTAATCTATGTTTTGCTACGGTGATGCTACGATAGAACATCTTCTAATAACACCATAATTACCCTCGTTGGATTCGTCTCGTGAATTAGATAGGGAGTCTGCAATTAGTTTCGAGATTAGACTTTATTTAGTATTTCAAAATAATAAAATTCTCTTTGATTTGACTCCTCTAAAAATTAGATGGGGGAAACGAACAGGCCTCCCGCAGCTTTTAACGTTTTGCAAACGCAGAAGCGGGGAAAGCTACCCCGAACAGCAAGACGGTGAGCGGCTTGGGCGGCTGGTGCTGCTAGAGCTGACTCTGACTCAGAGAGGTCAGCACACAAAGATAAGGATATGACGTGTCCATCCACCGGAGCAAATTATCAGTCCCTTACTAAATTGAATTATTACTTCTTTACTAAATTATTATCGTAGTTGAATTTTTATATTTAACCGTTTATCTTATTAAAAAAGTTAAAAAATATTATATATTTTGTTAGAATATATTTTATCACTAAAAAAACTTAAAATATAACATATAAGCTTTTATATTTTAATTTTTTTTTGAATAAGACGAATTGTGGTCAGTGACAACAATTTAATAAAAAAGAAAACACGTTCTTTTATATAAAT